>VZTU01021990.1:21441-280401 GCA_013400835.1 Zapornia atra | reverse complement strand
ACGGAAGCCACTATTCCTCCTGCTCCGCCTCCCGGCGCCAAGCGGAGAGCCTTCCGCCCGCTTGTGAGCAGAAGCGGCTGTGAGGTTCTTCGGCCCCCGCCCACGGTGTTCGGCTCCTCTGGGCCCGCGGCGGGTTTTGCGTGAAAATTCGGCCTCTGGCAGCAGAAAATGGTAATTCGGCAGAATAAAGGCGATGCTTATCTTTGAGAGGCCCGTGCCTCGGTGCTGCCCGGTAAGAGGCAGGTCCGGGCTCTGCTGTCTTCTTCCTAAAGCTGAGAGGAATTTGTTGCTGCATCGTCTGTATATTTTGAAAATATACAGTGTATATAGAAGCTATATGTGCTCCTTTATGGCATACAGGAGCGATTCAGGATTTAGCATTTTAGAGAATATTGTAGAGCTATGGGAATGTGTTCAGCAAAGGGCAACTAATGAAGGCTGTCTCTCTCCTGTGAGGCGAGGCTGAGACAGCTGGGTCTGTTCAACCTGGAGAAGAGAAGGCTCTGAGGGAATCTCATCAAAGTATATAAATACCTGAACGGAGGGCGCATAGTGGAAGGAGCCAGGCTGTGTCATAGGGCCATTGCCTTTGGTTCTGTCATGGGAGCCTGGTGACAAGCTGGTCACAAATCAAAACACAGGAGGTTCCCTCCGAACATCAGGAAACACTTTTTTTACTGTGAATGTGACCGAGCACTGGCACAGGTTGTCCAGAGAGGCGGTGGACTCTTTTGTCATTGGAGAGCTTCAAAAACTGCCTGGACATGGTCCTATGGAGCTGGCTCTGGGTGGCCCTGTTTGAAGACAAAGGTTGGACCAGGTCATGTCCAGAGGTGTCTTTCCACCTCCGCTGTTCTGTGATTCTGTAAAATTTTGTCACTGTGATCCAAGTAGTAATACTGTGTTTGCAAACAGCATTCGATCTAGAGCCTGCGAAGTGCTGAAATTCACCTGTTTGACTTTGTGATGTCCCTGATTCTTTCAACTGGTGGTGTTAGAGAAATTAGAAGATACTTGTTTTGTGCCTATAAATGAAGAATAAAGAGACTTTAACCTGCAATTAAAGCAGGTAATATTACTGCGAGCAACTTTACCAATACTGGAATTTCATTATGTGATTGTTTTATACCTATATAAGATCCTACATATTACCTATAACAGACTGTGGTGGTTTGACCCTGGCTGGAGGCCGGATGCTCACCAAAGTCGCTCTATCACTCCCCTTTTCAGCTGGACAGGGGAGAGTATATATATTGAGACACTTAGGAGTCGAGATAAGGACAGGGAAAGATCATTCCACAATTTGTGTCACAGGCAAAACAGACTCAATACAGAATAACCCCCCCCATCTAATTTATTAGACTACACACAGTGAAACTAGAGTAGGATAATGCAAAGTAAAACCAGATCTTAAAACACCTCTTCCCACCCCTCCCTTCCTAGCAGACTTAATGATACTCATGATTTCTCTCCCTTCCTCTCCATCCCAGTTGTCACAGGGAGACAGGGAATGGGGGTTCCAGTCAGTTCCTGAGGAGTTGCTTTCGTTCTTAGCTGGGGAGGGGCATTCCTCACACTCTTCCCCTGCTCCAGTGTGGACTCCCACACACAGGAGACAGTTCTCTAAGAACTTCTCCAGGGTGAGTCCGTTTCCAGAGGCTCCAACCTGGTCCCCCACAGAGTCACAAGTCCCCCTCAGAAAATCTGCTCCACAGTGGGTCTCTTTCTCTCTCAGATAAAAGTAAATTTGTAAGGTAATCATAGCAAGACAAAACACAAAAAAGTTTTTGGTGGCAGCATACTTTTTACTTCAATAGTTTTTCATTTTGTGAAAACGGAATTGCAATCTTTATGTGATGAGGGACTATTTCTATTATTTGCATGGGCAAATGCAACAGATTTCCACTGTCTTCTGAAGGGGCAGAAACCCCCAAATGTGATCTTGAGGACCAAACTTCTAGAAGACCTGTTAGATGCAAACAACTTCGAGTACAGCATAGAACTGAAAAACAAAACTTCATGGCTTCAACAGAACTTTGTAACATCATAAAACTTCAACATTTAAATTTTTTGATTTGCTTAAATACTAATGTGGACAAGTAATACATGCAATACATGCTGGGAGGTGAGCTATTAAAGACTGAAACATCCTAACAACAGCCTGCATCTTGCTGTGCATGATAAACTGGCGTTGCCCCCTCTCACACTGTCTCTTCCTCCTTTCCCCCACTGCTGGTTCTCAGTGTGTGGAGACCCACCTGATGTGTTTGGCTTTCTGTGCAACGTGAGGCAGAGGGTGGCAGGAGGCAGAGAGGGAGCACTGACATAGGCCCTGCTACCTGCCTAACCGCGCTGCACTTGCTAGAGTCGACTCCAGATTTTCAGCTGGCCTCCAGGGTCAGAGCACAAATGGTGCCTGGTCAGACAGCAGTGCGGCATCTTCACTGTCCAGGGATGAACAACACGCTTGCTTCCAGGCTGTTCCATCACTGCTGATTCAGCTACAGTTAGCACACTTAAAGTGTGTGCCGTCACACATTCAGCCAAAAAGTTTGCTTTGTGGTGCACAAGAGGCTTGCTGCCAGTACATCCTGCAGGTCTCTATTGTGCAGCAATTAAAAATGTCTACTCCTGGGCATGGACTTTGATTGCAGCTGTTAATTGCGAGGCATCATGAAAGCCAGAAACCGTGCCACAGTACAGATCCTGGCCATTCCTGTAGTTAGGCCCTCAATCCAGTTTCTTTAATTTATCTCATAAATCAAAATTTTACTGATGTGATACATAAAAATGTTACATTCTTTATTTTCAAGCTCATCAAAGCATGAACTACAGACAACAGGAAAAGATGTTTCAGGTCAAAGGAAAGAAGCCTTTGTTTGCCGGTAAGCTGCTGAAGTAAGCAAGACACTCCTATACACAGTATTCCATCTCTTCCCATATAATTTTCCTATTTGTTGTTTTATAATAAACTGTGACTAGACCTGAACTTACTCCATCATGAGGTACCCTATTGGGCTGATTTTGTAGCATGTGTGTATAGCTGTTTGGTGATATGTTCCATTCATTTTCAGCCCCTATGTAAAGTTCAGTTGCTGTGCCACTAAAAGAATGTACTACCTAAGCAAAGACAAGTTGTGTATTTCAGTGGCTTCCTATTCCTAAGAAAATCCTGAAATGATTTCCTGGAGTTTTACATGTCATTGATAACTCAGAAAATAACAAGGTGCCAGCTATTTTTGACCTGACAGGGCTTTTAAAATTTTCTAAATTAAGAATTGTTTGGGCAGCTATAGACTTGTTCCTTGGAGAGCACTTTTACTACTACTACTACTATATGTAGTATAATGTACTTTCTAATATTAGGCAGGAGCTGTGAATCTATTTCTTCTGTAGGTGGCGGCAGTGGGTGCCTTCGGAGAACGACGTAGATTCCTTCTATCATTTGCACAATCACATCGATTTGAAAAGTCTTGTTGCTTCTTATAACGTACAGGGGCTAATATACACACAGTGAAAGTCTTGCTGTTGTACTCTCTAATGTGGTACAAGCAAATATGAGTGTATAACCTCAAGTTCTTTTGGTTCACTGTCTGTTTTACATGGCTAAGACAAAATTTTGAGGAGAAAAATATTCCAAAGCAGGGAATGTTAAGAGTATCTGTAAAAAAACCCCACCAAAATGAGATTTTGGGTGATACACAATGTGATACTTCATGGAAGATTAATTTTCTACAACTATGAGATACACAAAATGCAATTGAGTGTTTTGGAAAATCCCACAAGGCCACTGAATTTTTAGCACTCAGGAAACCTTTGAGTACTGGTATTTGGCTTTCTTCCCCATTTTAAGCATAATTTTTTAGGATTAATACCTCCTCACTTTGGCTGCTTAATAGATCTAAGCACAAGCATGTAATTCTGTGATAATTAGATGGAAACAATTGAATAGTTCATAGAAAATTTCTTGAAATTCTTGTATGATCTTCGCAGACACTGATATGTGAAAGTCTCATTGAGATCATAGAATCATAGAATGGTTAGGGCTGGAAGGGACTTTTAAGGACATCAAGTTCCAACCCCCCTTCCATGGGCAGGGACACCTCTCAGATGATTTTTGTTTGTTATGTTTCCATGTTTTTTTAATAAAATTATTTCTGCTATTTACAAAATACATTTTAAATATGTTATGCAAGTGGTACTTGCAGAATTTTTCTTTCAATCTCATTATGCTTTTTATGCTTGTCACCTGGTACAGAGGTTAAGTAAACCTTAAACCAAAAAGAAGTGAAGCAGATTTTGCAGAGGGAATGTAGGCTGCAAGATAAGACTACTACATTACTAGACATCATGGTGAAGAAAGTGTAGAAAACATGGTGTAAAAGTGTAGAAAGCCAGATCAGCTGGCTTGTCAGAGATTGCTGTGGTGGTTGATGAAGGGACTGAAGCATCTCTTCTGTAAGGAAAGGCTGAAAGAGCTGGGATGATTCAGCCTGGAGAAGAGGGAAACTCATCAATGTATATACAAAGGTAACGAGAAGTTAAGTTTGTGACTTAGCTGATTTTAGATGCCTTCCTTTGGAGCTGTAAGATCTTAGTTACTATTTGGACAAAATGCTTGCAAAGCTTATTACAAATTTAAGAAAACTGAGGTGGACCTTTTAAGAATTTACAACTATATACTAAACTTAGTATATTATGTATTTGTTGCTCTGCTGTTATATTATGTATGTTTTTGTAATTCAGGAAGAACATAGATTAACAAAATTTTCATACATAAAGGAATGGTGTTATTCATTGGCTAAGATCAATTGAGAGCTTTTAGGATTTAAAAGAAATGCACATTGTACTGGAGGGCAGTTGCTTTTCAAATCTGTCCCAGATCCATGGAGAGTCTCAGTAAAAGCTGCTAAATGTCGACAGTCTAGTCTGCGGTCAGTTTGCCACAGTCTTGTCTTGTCTGCAGCTACTCTTCCAGTCCCACCTGTCAAAGTTCCTGTAAAGAGGAGGGTATGAAGAACCTTTGGTTCTGCCCATTCCAGTGGATTTTATGCAAGTGGAACAAACAAGTCAAGGGAATACTAGGCAGGATGAGCATGATGCAAATTGCTTTTGTTTTTCTTGGCAAAGATTACATAGGTTTATGCTGGTATTGGATATTCAATTTGCTGCAAAAGCACATGGAAGCTTAGTCCAACATTTAAAGAAATATTGTCCACAAAAGCTCTCTTCTAACAGAGGACTTGTAGTCAGTCATTTAATCCTTTATACGGCAGAACAGGTGTCATTGTAATTGCAGAGCTGCTGCTTCTCTGAAGGCACAGGGAGTTTATTGTGAAGCAATAAACCATTGCATTTTTAATTAGTGCATTCATGATGCTCACAGCAATTGTAAAGAGCTTGTTGGGCATGCACACAGTAGGCTTGTTACCTTTGAGTCATCACCAAGATGATTCTGCATGGGCAGAAAGGCCTCTGCTGCATCTACTCAGAAGGCCGTTATGGATAATGCATTGCCCCACTGATGTCCTAAGGCGTTTCCCACTCTGCTGTCTTGCAGGAATGAATCATATGCAGTTGAACCAGGAATTCTGCAGTCCTGCTTTGGAGTCAGAAACTGGGTTTTATGCTCTGGAAAATTAACTTGATCCATTGATTCTGTTCTTCCAAGTGATGATACAAAAATAATGGTGTTTCAAGCACCGCAAGAACTGCTCAGTATTTGAATGTTTCTAACCTATAAGGAGGAAGCGGGATGGAGCACAAGAAGAGTCAAGCACTGGTACTGTGTTCGCCATGAAGACACTTGAAGGATTGTATCTCCTGTCCTAAGAGCTAGAAAAACTGTAGAAAAACTGTAGAAAAACTCTGTCTGAGGGCATGAATCATCCTATGCAGCACAATCATAGGGGCTGAATCACAACACCTGCTCCTTGTACCCTGGAGCTCTTTTAAACGTGCATAAAAATTGCGTGTTGAATGCTGATAGGTCTCCTGGAGCAGGCTTTTCAAACACCTCTAGTTTTACCAGAGGAAAACAGTTTTAATCACCTGTCCCTGGACATGTTCAATCTCTTCGTGTATGATTTCACAGTAAAGCTTTTTGTATGGATTTTAAGGTGCACTCTGCTATGATTTCCAACTATGGCCAAAAATATTGTTCTTTTTTCATAAATCTTTGAGGTACATAAATGAAGATACAAATAATAAATTAATATATAAACACACAGATACATGTAAACACACACATATACAGATACGTTTGCATAAATATCTGTTGGCTTTTGCTTAACAAGTCTAACAAGTCTAAGTTTGAACATGCATACCCAGACATATAAATATACTGAGGGGGAGTGGTCCTTTTTTTTAAATACTTTTATGTAGTAAATTGTGAAATTTATTTATTGCAGGGAATTTTCTAATATATTGAATTCAATATTAAGTATAGACAGGAACTTCTAAACAGTGTGTGTAGAATAAAGCTTCTATAATGCATTCATAAGAATGACAGTTCTTGAAAGGTAGCAAATCATTAACTGTGTCACATGGTTTCCATATGATTTTAGTTTCAGTTTGTGTTGTATCAGTAAGTCCTTTAACTTTTCTTGGATTGCATGTCTTGTAAAAGTGTGGATTGCAAACCTGCCAATATGCAAATCTACCATTTTTTAAAGTGAAATATCTCCATTATTGGTCAGTATTAAGGTAAGTCTGTGTTTCTGCAAGAGGATTTTAAATGTATTGTGAGAACTGAAGGTCTTGCTAATCACATTTTCTTGTTTCTGCTTTATCATAACAAATTCTGTAAAAGTATGTTAGTTTTTATAGCAGGCTTCTGCTTATGTTGGCTGCCAGATGCTTTAGTCTTCTTGCTCCTGTCATGTTAGATCTCATATGTTTAATAAGACCTGGGACAATATAATTCTGAGTGATACAAGATATTCTCTCCTGCGGCAGTTAATTGTACCCCAACTGGTACATGAGACTGTGGGGCTCTTTGGAGTGCTATCCTGCATAAAATATAGGGGATATTAAGGGTTGAGATCTTCAACAGAGATTTCATCTGCACCTGTGAGCAGGCATTTGTGCTTGGACCTTGGAACTAAGACATTGGACATCGGGAAAGACAGATTTCTGAGTCTCTCATAAATTGGGTTTTTTTTTAGGTTAACATGAACAAAATCTAAACCCTGCGTCTTACCACCCATTGCTATGCTCTTTCAAGACTGGGTTCCTTGTTCAGGATAATTTTGAGATTGTGACCATGCTCAGATCCTCATTTATCTCAGCTTACCTGATGGCTTATATACCACCACGCCGTCCAGACAGGTCCGCACACTGCCTACATGGCAGCAGTTTGGATAGTATGCATGTCAGAAGTAGAAATCACATGGCTCACAGCTACTCTTCATGGTATTGTTTCAGAAGAGTCTGGACATAGCCTGTAAAACTGCCTTTCTTATTAGGGATAATATGATAATGAGATAATTACTCTTCGTGAAGTGCTGAGATACAAAGGGATAGGGAGGTTGATTAAGAAGGAGGAATCCAGTTACCCTGTTTATTCATTTCAGGTACAAAATTAGAGACTACTCCTTGCCACTCAAATGTCTAGTACACCATTACTCATTAAATGTGACCTTTGGTACACTGCCTCCTTCATTAAATGTGAACTTTGGTATACTGTGTACTTCAATACGTTGCTATGCAAAAAACTTTCTGCTTCTATCCCGTGATTAACTTACCTGTTACTATTGTGTTTCCTGTGACAGCGAAAGAGTGATCTATTTGGGGTTTTTTGGTTTTTGTTTTCTCTGTTCTAAAAACTGTGTGTAATGTTCTTGTCTCAAAAAAGGGTATGTTCTTGTCACAAAAAAGAATACAGCTTGACAAAGGTAGCACATCAAGCTGCAGAATCACAGAATGTTAGGAGTTGGAAGAGACCTTAAAAGATCATCCAGTCCAACCTCCCCACCAGAGCAGGATCACCTGTTCATCATGACATGATGTTTTTGTATAGAGGAAATAGTTTCCCTTGGAATTTTCTTGAATGAACCCTAGTAATAAGCTTTTAAGTTGGTTCATACACAAGTTTACAGATAGGAAAGATTTGTAAACACAAAGTTCAGTCCATGTCCCTGAATCTGACTGTGAATTGGATATAAATTGTATTAATGATTTAAAAAAGATTTATGGTATTTTATTGGAGAGGATGGGAAAAAATAGTGAAAGGATTCCAGCTATCCCAGCTATAAGATAACCTGATCTTTCTGACCTCTTCATGGTCAGGACATGAAACCTAAGTAGGGGATAGAACAAGAGGCTAGAAATAACTAAGGCCTAGAGCCAAAAAAAAATTATGTTTAAACACCCAGCACCTTTTTAGGCTGTTATGTTCCCACTTGTCTTCACTAGGAAATTAAAAGCTTAAGTTCTCATTTTTGGATTTGTACCTGGGTCACAATGTAGACTAGCCCAGTCAACAAAAGCTGAGAATAGTCATTACCTTTCAAACACTTTGTTCATGGGATATTAACCAATTGTCTCATTTCATCCCTCTGTGGCAGCATGCCTAAATTCACATAAATCCAAAGGGGTCCTGCCTTCGCATGCCCTTCCCCTGCTCCAAGTTTCTTGGCACAGCTGTTCCTCATGTATTGTCTGCTGCTGTGTGATGGTGGCATCAGCCCAAATGTGGTATGCTGGCATGTCCTGCATCCCCTCCTTTGGGATTGCTGCCAGCAGCTTTTTCATAGAATCATAGAATTGTGAGGATTCAAAGGGACCTCAAAAATCATCTAGTTCCAACCCCCTGCCATAGGCAGGGACACCCTCCACTAGACTAGATTGCCCAAAGCCCCATCCAACCTGGCCTTGAACACTGCCAGGGAGGGAGCAGCCACAGCTTCTCTGGGCAGCCTGTGCCAGGGCCTCACCGACCTCACAGGGAGGAATTTTTTCCTTGTATCTAATCTAAATCTACCTTCTTTCAGTTTAAGGCCATTTCCCCTTGTGCCATCACTACGTGCCCTGTAAAAAGTACCTCACCTGTTTTCTGAAGGCCCCTTCAGGTACTGAAAGGCTGCATTACAGTCTCCTTGGAGCCTTCACTTCTTCAGTCTGAACAAGCCCAACTCTCTCAGCCTGTCTTCATAGGACAGATGCTCCAGCCCGCTGATTGTCTTTGTGTTCCTCCTCTGGACTTGCTCCAACAGCTCCATGTCCTTCTTATGCTGGGGATCCCAGAGCTTGATGCAGTACTCCAGGTGGGGTCTCTACAAGAGTAGAATAGAAAGAGGGAGACAATCACTCCCCTTGACCTGCTAGTCATGCTTCTTTTGATGCAGCCCAAGATACAGTTGGATTTCTGGGCTGCAAGTGCACACTGCTGGCTCATGCTGAACTTCTAACCTACCAACACCCCCAAGTCCTTCTCCCCAGGGCTGCTTTCAATCCATTCTCTGCCCAGACTGTAGTTGTGCTTGAGGTTGTGCCGATTCCTGTGAAGGACCTTGCACTTGGCCTTATTGAAGTTCATGTGGTTTGCATGGGTCCATATCTCAAGCCTGTCAAGGTCCCTTTGGATGGCATCCCTTCCCTCCAGTGTGTCAGTCATACCACACAGACCGCATCACACAGATTGGTGTCATCAGCAAACTTGCTGAGGGGCACTTGATCCCACTGTCCATGTCACCAACAAAGATATTAAAAAAGAGTCCTGGTCCCAAAACCAACCCCTATGGAACGCCTGCCACTTCTCACTGATCTCCACTTGGACCACAACTCTTGAGTGTGACCATCCAGCCAATTTCTTATCTACTGAGTGATCCATCCATCAAATCAATGTCTCTCCAATTTATAGACAAGGATGTCATGTGGCAGTGTCAAATGCTTCACACAGGTCCAGGCAGATGACATCAGTTGCCTTTCCCTTATCCATCAGCACTCTAACTCCATCATAGAATGCCACCAGATGTAGCACGATTTGCCCTTAGTGAAGCCATGTTGGCTGTCACTGATCACCTCTTTATTTTCCATGTCCCTGAGTGTAGTCCAGGAGGATCTGCTCCATGATCTTGCTGGGCACAGAGGTGAGACTGACTGTAGTTTTTATGGGTCTTCCTTTTTTTCCCTTTAAAATGGGGGTTATGGTTCTTCTTTTCCAGCCAGTGGGAGCTTCACTGGACTGCCACGATTTCTCACATATGATGGGGAGTGGCTTAGCAACTTCATCTGCCAGTTCCCTCAGGAACTGTGGATGCATTTGGTCAAGTCCCATGGACTTGCGCTCCTTCAGGTTCCTTAGATGTTCTCAAACTTGATCTTCTACAGCGCGTGGTTCTTCATTCTCCTAGTCCCTGCTTTTGCCTTCTGCTATTTGGGTGGTGTGACTAGAGATCTTGCTGGTGAAGACCGAGACAAAGAAGTCACTGAGCATCTCAACCATCTCCATATCCTGGATAACCAGGTGTCCTGTTTCATTCCAGAGGGGGCCCGCATTTTTCCTCGTCTTCCTTTTATTGCTAATGTACCTATAGAAGCTTTTGTTGCCCTTGATGTCCCGTGACAGATTTAATTCTATCAGGGCTTTCGCTTTCCTAACCTCATACCTTATTGCTTGAGCAATTTCCCTGTAATTCTCCCAGAGCAGATTGTCCACTTGGTCATACCTCTCACAGCCATTCTCACTACTGCCATCCATTCCCAGTGACAGGCCCTGGCACTCCCTGTAGCCTGAGAGCTGGAAGACCACTAGGTCAAAGGCGTAGCTTTGCTTGGGCTGATTGTTCACTGATATCTCAGTACATTCTGCATTCTGTACTTGTTTGCTTAGATGGTCATGAGAATTGCTGTATGATGCTTTAGAAGAGAGTATTGTTACTGCTAATTGTACTTTTTTCTTCTTTTTAGGACCCATTAATGAAGAATGGCTTCACCAATTAAAGAGACAATGGACATTTATCTTTTCCCCAAATAGATGTTTATCAATGAAATGAATTTAGTATTTAAATCAAGCCCACAGAAAAATGGAAGCCCCTTTGCCATAATAAAAATCCGTAACCCAACTTGTAGAAAGCACTATGACAAAGTGGTATCCTCAGGAAAAAGACTCCATTGTAGGAAGGCATTTAGAATAATTTTTCCTTTCCTTTAATTGAGGTGAAGAGAGAATGACAACTGTGACACCATGATGAAGTTTACTAAGCAGAATTTTATTTTTTTAGTTGGTGGAATTATAGTCTATGTAGTTGATATTGGAGTAGACTTCTGGGTAGCTAGTAAATATTTCTATCAAGGACAATATTATTGGAGTGTATCAATACTGTGTTTTAGAGGTCTTTCATCCTTCATAACTCAGATATTCAGTTATGAGTGGTTTAAAAATGACTGTGAAGGTGCCGATAGTGGGGTGCTGAAATGGATTTTTCTGGTTCATCTCTTCCAGTGTGGCATTTTTATAAGGTAAGCATGTTTTACAATATATTTTAAAATGAAAAATTATACTGCTTTAAGACAGTTTATTAAGAAATGCTTAATATGGCTTCAGGGACAATACCATTTCTGGACTTAATGATTATTGTTTCATATAAGCAAGTGGATTTTTTTCTGATGATGCCAGGGGTAAATTATGTCAGGTTTTGATGGAAATGTAGGTCTTTCAATAATTTTTATCATTCATACCCGAACTCTATTTGTTTTGTCCGTCTTTTGATAGGACATATGTAATGAAAATGCTAGCTTTACAGAGTAGTACTGTTGTAGTGATAAATGAAAGGTTTTTAAGTGATGTTAAGAAGGGAATTAGTTTGATTACACTAAGCAGGTGGGACAGATGAGGTAATTTTTGAACCTGAGAGTCTAACCATATGTAGAAAACTCACCAAGATATGGGAGAGAAATGAACAGTTTAATAGTAAGTACAAATACTTGAGTGGTATTTCTTGCAGGAACCAAGTTAATGGTGACAGGAACCTTTGTTGCTGAAAGGTGCATGTCCAGGAATAGTTAAAAATGCCATATGCTTAACATTCTGTGCTGGTTTGCTATGAAATGATCATCATAATTATAGAGATCATTTGTACTAAGATTTTACTTGCATTTTAGAGCTGAGGTGAAAAGAGTTGGCAAAAAATCCTGAATTTTTATTATTTTTGATATGCAATATGTAAGAATAGGAGTGAATGTAGACTTATTGGAGGCACTTTATAAAATACTTATTTAAAATGCCTTCCTTAACTTCCTATACTATTCTATGGACAGTGATGCAAGACATATTTATGACAGTGTAAAAATTTCCCTCATGCACATGTTTTATTCACTTGATGTTATCATGGACTAAGGAAAATGATGGAGCTTTTGGGTGTCACAATTATCTTTTGCCTCTCAATGTTCTTTTTCCTTTTGTCCATTAGCTTTACTTTCCTGCTCATCTTCCTTGTACAACCTGGAAGTTTTAGACTTCACAGAGGAGTATTTACTGACAGGTTAAATTTTTCTGGGGTCAGGTATTAGAAAAATTTAGAAATGCTACCTTTTAAAGAGGAGGGCCACAAGGATGATTAGAGGGCTGGAGCACCTGCCCTACAAAGAAAGGCTGAGGGAGCTGGGCTTGTTCAGCCTGGAGAAGAGAAGGCTGCGGGGGGACCTCTTTGCAGCCTTCCAGTACCTGAAGGGAACTTATAAGCAGGAGGGGATTAAACTTTTTAAAAGGGTAGATAATGGCAGGACAAGGGGGAATGGACTAAAGCTAAAGGAGGGAAGGTTTAGATTAGATATTAGGGGGAAGTTTTTTACAGAAAGAGTGGTGAGGTGCTGGAACAGGCTGCCCAGAGAAGTAGTGGATGCCCCGTCCCTGGAAGTGTTCAAGGCCAGGTTGGATGGGGCCCTGGGCAACCTTGTGTAGATCCAGACCTGGAGGTTGGTGGCCCTGCCTGTGGCAGGGGGGTTGGAGCTCTATGATCCATGGGGTCCTTTCCAACCCAGACCATTCTATGATTCTATGATTCTATGAAAAAAGAAAACCCCTCTTCCAATTTCTCCTGATTGTTTCTTAATCAGGAACCAGATCCCTGAACACATGTTGGTTCATGTGAGATATACCAGGCCACAGGGACTTTTCCAGGTTCAGCCCTTTAGGCAGGATGTCTCAGGGCCCACTGTGGCACTCTCCTTTTTTGTCTGTCCCCAGGGTGTTTCATCTTCAAATATATCTGGGAGTGCTGCCCTGTGCTCGTGACTTACAGACGTGCTTCTCTGAGTTTGTTCCCTCCCAAGGAAATGAAAGCTATGGTCTCTCTTTCTGGTGTCTGATGATAAATGCTTTCCCTGTAACCATGGTATAGAATGGCAGAAGCTTCCCTTTTAGCGCCTGGCCAAAAACCCCTCCCTCTATGACCTCATTCTCTGTCATCTGTTCAGGACTGTAATTTTGGTTTCACCTTTGGCTTAGTTTTATATTCCCAGGTTGCCCCCAAAATTTTCTGCTGATTAGCGTCTATTTCTAAAGGCCTCATCTTCCAACACAGGATTTCAGAATTCAGATCCCAGCTCCAATCCTCTGCAGCTCTGGATACTGTAATCATGACTCAGGGCTTGTATCTGTGAAAAATGCTGCTTTTATGGGCAAATCTTAACAGATCACCTTAACTTGAAGGTAATCCATAAAACTCTCTTATCTTCCCAAAGTCATACCCTTTCCAGTGAATAACTCCTAACAGGAATTTCTGTCAGTTTTGAAGCTTCCTTCTCGGAATTAGCTGCATCTCCTCTGTGTGACTTATTATCTAGTAGCCATAAGTTTGGCCTTTGCATTGACTCTATTGTCTATTTGGTCACGTGTTCTCTATTGCACAAATGGTATTTTGTCCCGTGCTGCCACTTAATGCTTGGAGAATTTCCAAGTTGATATGGAAATGACAAAAAAATTACAAAGTTCTCTCAGCCACTCCTCAAAATTCAGCAGTGTGATAATGCGTAAAGGATCACCTGATAACAGCAGGCTGACATCGGTGCTTCTACCTCTGTGAACAACTATTATATACTTCTTAGTGTATATGTTTTCTTAGGTGTATCCCTGCACAACACCCTCCCGTCCTTCCTCTTTGTCATCTGATTTATCGAGTTAATGTAGACAATAAGTCTCCTAAGTTTGAGTCTTTCAGGTTTATCTCTCCAGTCAATGTATGAGAATAGATTTTGTCAGGACTCAGGCCACACTTTGGGCAGGAAGCTGCATTCTCTATTCACTACAGAGGAAAATAAGGGCTTCGCCAGTAAATAAAACTTGGCCTGAACTTGTAAGATGTGCGTACACCTCACCAAATTATCTTCCTTCATTTCTTCCTTTCTTTCTTTCTTCCCTTCCTCCCTCTCTCATATGCCTTTTACGCCTTTTCCTCCATCTTTGAAACAGGGAACTTCTTTATGTTTGTACAGTGCCCAGCACAATGGGAAGCAGTCTGGTTATGTTATCACACTGCCAATGCTACGCAGGACTATATGGAAATCATATGTGTGTATACACTTATGTACATATGTATATTAAAAGTAGAGAGAAAGTAAAATTTTTTACTACCTAATAAGGCTTTAGTTTCTTTCAATGGAAAGAACATAGACCAGTAATTATATTTCATGTGAAATATTATCTGCAAGGAGACAAAATTAAGTTGGTAAAGTATATATTAGCTATGCTGACTAAATTATTCTCAGCCTGACCCATTTAAATGGGTCACCCAGAAGTCAGCTGAAGTGAGAACAGACCGCAGCGTAACAGTCAGCAGCAACACAGTCAGCGAATGTGGAAAAAGGGGACATTTCCCTGGGGCACCATATCAATTCTAGACTCCACTGGCATGTACCAGTTTGCAGTGTCAGTCAAGGGCACCTCCAGAAGACTAAATTCTAGTGAATTCTCTGTCAGAATAGAAGGCTGTACAGGCAGCAGCCATTGTGATATTGGCAGCTGCTATTGTGCCTCTTGATGCTCAAAGGTAGGCTCAAGATGTCCTACACCTTTGAATGGGAGTAGATGAAAAGCATTTTATTTAATATTTATAAAAATGAATTAGAAATCCATGAGACATCCGAGTAAATGTGAGTGCTTTTCTGGACCTGGGACTATTGCATTACATGATTTTAAAAGGTAGTAAGAAAAAATCAGAGTCAAGGTGATGTGCAGTTTATACCATACAGACTTAGCACTGGGTGAGTCACACCCAAACCAAGAATGGATCAAAAATGAGGACTGAAGCTGGTAACATGCCTCTAGTAATTTATGGGTGTAACAAGAAGAATAGAATAAATAAGAATAGAATAAATAAATAGAAATGTATTTAAGATACCGAGTCAGTGAGGTACAAAGAGTCAATTAAAATAGGAAGCTTTGTAATGCTACTCTAAGTGAATTAAAGTTACATAATAACATGTGTTTGATCACATTGTCTTAATATAAATTTACTGACCTGCGTATTGACTTAGTTACATCAGTTTTATGGATTTAATCCAAGACTTTCAATACTTAGAAGATTAACATGCAGCAGAGAATAATTTTCCTTTGGTTAAGGGTTCATACGATGCTGTGAACAGTGAGTATGTGACCAGAATTTAGACAGGACATTCATTGTTGCCAGGTCTCTCACACCCTGCCTGCATGAATTTCTAAATGGCACCCAAATCTATCAGTGTAGTTTGATGAGATGGGACGTGTAGTGTAGTATGTGGATTGTGGTGAAAAGTCCTCTGTGGACATCTGAGGGGAAGTGGGTGATATGGGAGCACTGGCGAGGCAGCTCGCTTGTGACACATGAAGGCAGTGAGGCTGTGAAGCAACACAAACAAGTAGCTGTCACCTCTGTGAGTTCCTAGTCAGACCAAAAGCCTTCCTAATTTTATAGGAGACCAAAAGCAAACTTCATCCATTATGAAATTATGATGAAAGGTAGGAGCATCTCAAGAACAGAGACAGTGGAGCTGTGTGTCAATGAGTGCTTATGACAAGTAGGAGTCCTATCACCTGTATTCTCTGCAAAACAACAGTATAAAGGAAGAAATCTTTTTTTTTTCCCTCCTATCAAAGTGAATGTGAAATTTAGAAACACTTAATTCTTTACTGTTTGCATGACAATTGCAGTTGTAAAAAAATTAAAACCCAATTTGTTCTATACAGTATTCAAAGTCAGAAATGGACTAACTGAATTAGCTACAACTAATGAAAAATACTATAACACCATCTTATCACCATATAAACCTAGTATACCATCCTTAGTTTAGAAGGAATGTGCTTCCAAAAACTGACAAGTGCTTTCAAGTGTGCATCCAACTGGCATATTCCATTTACAACATGTCTGGTTCTTGCCTTGTGTGTCATCTGCCTTCTCAGCTGTGAGCTCTGCAGCTCAAAATTTGTGCAGCTGGTTTCCACTTCTTGCTGCTTGGACAAACACAGGCTGTGGTGAGTGAGTCCACAGACAGCTAACAGATGGGTCTACCCAGTTGTTTTTTCTTGAAAACATCTTAAACTCTCCAGATGTTTACATCTCGGATGCAGGAACCAGATGTTTTTGAAGACTAATTGTTTTATAAATGGAAAAAGCTACAGATGCCTTGCCAGACAGTTCAGTTCTTTGCTTATGAGCAATTATTCAGAGAAGAGTAAGATACACAAAACCATAAAATTAGAAAACAGTTTCCTTTGGGAGTAAATAATGGATCTAGAGCCAACTCACAGAATCAATGTATGGCCTGAACAGCAGGGCTGCAGTCTGTAAATCTCTGCAAGAACAAAGTTCTCCCCATTCTAAAGTGCTATGTCCACCTCCAGGCCTGAAGCAAAGGTCTTGAAAATGGGAATAAGAGCTAGGTTTTATTTATCCCTAAGTATGATATCAGAGATATCCTGAACTGAAAAGGTTCTCCACCATGCAGAATGCACACCAGTTGAGACTAATTCCACGTATCTTTGCATTTACTGCTCTTTCAGAGGAAATGGCCATTTAGGCTTAATAGAGAATAACCCAAAACTGTTGTAAAAGTCATTCATTTGCCAAGGCAAATGACTTGTTTATGTAAAGCCACTCAGATTATTAATAGATTCTGTCATCCCAGGAAATCTATGTGTCTTGAAAGTAATTTTCTGAAATTAAAGTCTTCCCAAGTTTTTAGAATATAATACTGTAGTGTGGTTTGTTTTTTTGAAAAAAACTTATTATGTCTTTGCAGTTCATCAGATAATGTCTTTGGAGTTTATGGATCTAGATTGTGTTTATATAGATGTGAATGTTCACAGCTGCATATTCATGAATACCCTTATAAGGGTACAAAGAAAGTGAATGAGTATGTCAAAGAGAGACTGAGAAGAGATAGTAAGGGAATTTTCAGAAATGCAGTACTTTTAAAGACATAAGAAGCTAACAAAATAAAGCTTGTAATCTTTACTCAGGCAAGTCTCATTCTGCTCCAGTAGTTTTTACATTGCATTGGTATCACTGGTCATAAATGATGACCTGATATCACTGACACCAGACAGATATTGGACTAAATTTGAATGGAGAATGAAATGGGGAAAATTGTTGTTAGGCTATATGATTTTCCTGAGTTGCACTTCTAAAAAACACTGACTAAACAAGTCTCCCTTTTTTTATAGGTACTGGTTCGCTTTGAAGTATGGTTGCCAAGCTGCATTTAAACAAAACAGCAGCAGAGATGCATCAGAAACAGACCCTCCCAACTTCATTCAAAAGCAAGCCATTGATGTAGTGACTGATATTAACATGCTCAGGATATTCAAGACTTTCCTTGAGACCACACCACAGCTTTTCATCCAGATTTACATCCTCATGGAATATGGCAAAAATAATTTCTATGAATGTAAGTCTGTCTTTCTCCCTAATTTACAAGCTGAGTATCTGTTGCAGCCAAAACAACCACAGAACTGTTTGTGTGCTCCCCCCAGCCCAGTGGGGGGGAAACTAAAAGAAAAGAAAAAAAAAAAGGTAAAACTTGAGAGTTGAGAGATAGCTGAATATGACAGAAAAGGAAGGGATAATTGTAATAGTAATAACAACAATTATTATTATACTACAAGACAAGTGATGTACAGTGCAGTTGCTCATCACCCACACAGCACTGATGCCCAGATAGCTCCTGAACTACAGCCCAAACCCCCACCCAGCTTCTCCCAAGCTATATACTGAGCAAGACGTCATACGGAATCATAGAATGTGCTAGGTTGGAAGGAACCTTTATTAGGTCATCTAGTCCAAATCGCTGTTGAGTCCATACCTATAGATGCTATGGCATATCCTTTTGGCCAGTTTGGGCCAGCTGTTGTGGCCGTGTCCCCTTCCAACTTCCTGTGCACCCCCAGCCTCCTCACTGGCAGGACAGTGTGAAAAGCTGAGAAGTCCTTGATTCAGTGTAAACATTGCTTAGCAACAACCAAAACTTCAGTGTGTTACTATGGCGACCAGCAGAGAGCAACACGCAATTCGATATGAATTTGAGGTGAAGCCATTTTATTAGGTGAAATCACACAGATTATATACCTTTATTACTGCAAACGTGGCAAGCTAAAAAACTGCTAATTGGTTACACACACTGTTCACACTGTATTGATTGGTTAGTAATTATAACGAGTTCTGATAAACCTGTCTTATAGCTAAATATTGTTAGTTTACCTTTAATACCTAAAAGCATCCGCACACCTGCTGGTTTTGACCATCCTATTATGGTTGGTTCTTAACATGTTCCGTTACTCCCAAGTACCTTCCCATAACTGCTTCTTGGTTTAGGGTAGCCTGTACCCCTATCAACAAGGCCACTGTGTTTTGAGAATGTGATTATTAGGATCCTCTCAGCACGAGTAACTTCTCCTTTCTCATGGGAACAGAAGAATATTGTCAGGGCCTAAATCTTGGGAGAAGAGAGCTAGGCCGCCAGCAGGCCTGCTGTCTTCCCCGACATGTTACCAACATTATTCTCAACCTAAATCTGAAAAACAGCACGATACCCACTACTAGGAAGAATATTAACTTTATCCCAGCCAAAACCAGGACAGTAACTTACCTAAAAAGGTAATTTGTGATAGGATAACATTTAAACATACCTTGGACAGCATACACCCCATTGTATATTTACTCTGCATTTAGTTAGAGGTTCTGTCTAGCAGATGGTCTGTTCTGCTAAATCCACGAGAAGGAAGATTTCACTATAACAAATTATAATATCAAACAAAAATATAATAATACATCACTTGGAAATTAACTGCTGAATAAAATTATTATATGATTTGCAGTTTGTTTTTGTTTTGCTTACAGTTTCTTTTAAAACTGACTGTGCATCTTGAACTCAGTAATATATTTAGAGCAGCCCCATGAGCTGTCACTACCATCATTCACCTTACAAAGGAGGACAGAGTCAGAAAACAACTAAGGATATGGCAGCATTGCAGAATGCAGTATGATGAAAATACAGGGGTACAACTCTTAGAAGTGACACAACAGCTGTACCATTTCCAGCTCAAAATTAGCAGCATTATTGTCAAGACATTGACTTCCTCAGGATTGGAATTTATCTAACCAAATGGAGAGACCTGCATTGCTGTCTAGTGTTCCTTTGTAGTCTGTGGAGTCAATAGACACTCAGAGAAAAGAGTGATGAATGTAATCTAAAGTATGACCATGTGAAGGGTCAAGTGTTAGTTATAGATTTTTTTATTATAAACAATATCAGTTGCTGAAACTTACACTTTTATGGACTATTTGTGATACTTTGGGAATTTCTAAGTCATTTGTGTATGGAAATGGCAAATACAACACACTACTTAGGCAAGATCATCAATGGAGGGCAACAAGGATGGTGCAGGGTCTGGAGGGGAAAGCTTATGAGGAGAGGCTGAAGTCCCTTGCTTTGTACAGCCTGCAGAAGAGGAGGCTGAGGGGAGACCTCAACGTGGTCTATGGATTCCTCATGATTGGCAGGCGCCAATCTCTTCACTGTGGTGGCCAGTGATAGAACCTGAGGGGATGATATGAAGCTGAGACAGGGGAGGTTTAGGTTGAATATTAGGAAGAGGTTCTTTACTGAGAGGGCGGTTGGACCCTGGAACAGGCTCCCCAGGGAAGTGGTCACAGCACCGAGCTTGGCTGGGTTCAGAAGTGTCTGGACGATGCACTCAGTCCCATGCTCTGACTTGGCTGGCCCTGTGTGGAACCAGAAGTTGGACTTGATGATTCTTATGGGTCCCTTCCAACTCAGGAGATTCTATGATTTTGTGAATGGCTGGAGGCCAGGCAGGATGACAAAGGCATCCCAAACAGCATTAGGTGCTTGGATTTAGATAACTAAACTAAGCCTTAAAATTAAAGTGATTTGTTCAGGAACACAAAGGAAATATGAAATTGGTATAAACAATGTGTTAAGAAAGCATGAAGTCATTCAAAAGTTCATTTAGAAATTACAATGTAAAATAAGTATCTTCTATTTCAGTTTAACATTTAACATTTATCCTTGTGTTTTTTTTAGATGCTGCCATTGTTATGTCGTTCTGTGGTATCTCCATTTCCACAGTTGATTATCAGATATCACTACGAAAGTCTCTGCCTGATAAAGATGAATTTCGTGTGCTTCCTAAGTTAGTGTACCTCTTCTATAAACTGCTTACCATCACATCTTGGATACTCAGTATTTCACTAGTCACTCAACTAAGTGTTAAAATCTCTGTAGTTCTTCTGATATTTCTTTGGATCTGTGGTTTTGCCTGGACTTTGAAACAACATACAACATTTTGTAAATCTAAGAAGATGGAATATCTCTACAGAACTGTTGTTGGAGTCATTTTAATTTTTACCTTTTTTAACATAAAGGGAAGAAAAACAAAATTTTGCATTTTTATTTATTATGCTACTCACACTGTTGTAACAGTAGGCATTTTGTTTGTATATGTGTTTTGGAAACCTTCCATTATTGAGGAAATACACTTCATAAGTCTGAGTATCTCAACAATTCTTAGCCTGGTGTTAGGTATTCTTTTTCTTGTTGTTTATTATACGTGTTTTCATCCCACTGCTTATTGCAGACTGCAGGCATGTTCAGATGAAGTTGATGGGGAAGCAAGACAAAAAGATAGAGTGGAAATTGGTAGATTTCAAAATTTCATAATGCAATGAGCAGTAGAGTTTTTTTTCTCTGTGTGTGTGAAGCTGCTGGGCAGTCTGTTTCTCTGTCATCTTTTGTCATGTTGTGAAAAATACTAAAAATGTTGCTTTTGCAAACTAAAATGGGTTGCTGTAATTTTTATACTGACTTGTGAAGTGGAGAACTAGAAGGGAGTATTATTAATATAGTTTTGCCATTATGATAAAACCACTCTCTCAAATAAGGGTTAAAAAGTAACTGAAGGAAATAAAAGTTCCAACCAACAGGCTTCCACAGTGCTGATTCACAAATTGCCACATTAAGGCAAACAAATAAGACAATGCGGGGGTTTTGATACTATCTAAGACCAAATTAGCACGATCTAAAACCTGTATGAAGCTTTGACTTCCTTCAGCCCTTAGGCCCATGTCAGTTGCCGGGAAAAGTTAAGTACTTGCCAGTAAGCAGTGGTCCCAGACAAAAGGACTCTTACATCTTCATTATCTTCACCTGTGGGTAGCGGGAATCTGCCAGACTTGCAATGTGTATTCTATTATGTACTACTGTAAAAAAGGCGCCTTGGTTGAGCTTGTATGTGATTTGGAGGAGTTTATGGAAACCGTTTCCCAGAACTCATCTTAATACGAAGCGGGACAGGTGTTGAATATGTATACATGAATTATGTAACCTAACAATTTCGGACCGAAACATGGTATAAAAAGGCTGCAGGCTCTGACCAAAAGTGTGCCTACTTTTTGGGTCACCCGCTCTTGCAAGAACGTATAATAAATTAACTGCTTCACTAACGTATCTACCTTGAGTCCTTCTTTTAGGACCATTTGTCACTTTTAACAATGTATTATTACTGAGTAGTACATAATGGACCAGAGTTACTGGCTTTGAATAACTATTGTTTTCTGTGATGCTGTACAAAGGCTTTATAACACGTATATTTCTTTATGTGCTGGCCAGAGTTACTGTTGAAAAGGAAACAATTTAATTTGTCCATCAAAAACAATGAACTGTTTCAGTTTTTAGCAATACAAATAAAAAAAGCTAAAAGTTAATCAAATGAAAGCTAGCATTAAAAATATATTCTATTAATTTATGTTGTTAAAAAGACCCAAACAGCAAGCTTGCTTTTCTTTCTGGAATGAAGGAAGAATAGATTTGAAATAACTGGGAACAGTGATCAATTATCTCTGTCTGCTTCTCCCCATTAGTGTAAGAGTTGCAGTTTCTTTAGATGAGCATAGCTACAAACCATGCTGCCTTCTCCATAAATATCCCCTAAAGAGGAATAACTTGGATTTGTGGCTCAATCACTGTCTTGCCACAAGGAAATCTGGGGAGATACTTTCCAGCCTTTTATCTTCTAGGTCTTTCAATGACTCCTTTATTGTTTTTGTTCTGCTAATCTTTCACACAACCTTCTGCATTGAGGAGTGATGCCAGCTTGTTGTTCTGGGTTATAATAGGAGCTTGACTGATTTATGGATGGCAAAAAGAGTATAAAGGAAGAACTATCTTCCTTGCACCTTTCCTCTCCTTTGAGCTCTAAGATGCAATACCTTAAATGCTGGTTTCCCTGAGGTAGAGGGCTACACAAAGTATGCAGTAGTGCAGATTCTGAAGAAAAGAGAAGCAACTGCTCTGATGCATTGTACTCATGTGGCCTGGGAAATGATGGAATAACCAGCTTGTCCATCAAGATTTTTTGGCAGAAAGCAGAGTGAAATTAGACAACATTTCAGTCCTGCGGTCAAATGAGAAATCAACCGCAAAGGAAGTAAGGCCAATAGCCACACCTGCTTCAGAAATAAAATGTAAGGGGAAGTCTTTCAGAGCTTCTGGGTTTTAAATCTGAACTATGGGAACTGGGGCTCTTTCTCTCCTCTCCATTCCCCTTCCAATAAGTTACATGTGCAGTCAGAGTAGCCACAGGCAAAAGGAGGAAACAGGGTCTGAGAAAAGAGACTGGAGATAAGAAAACCTGATAAACTTTGCCAGGAACTAAATCTGTTAGCATTACTGATTGACAGCAAACATCCCTGAGACTTTGGGAGAAGGGCTGATGCTTTGGTTGATAATAAGGGTGCTAAAGAGCTGTGCCTCTTGCCTTTGGTGTGGAGTTCATGGACTGCAGGCTGCAGGCTGTTATCCTTCCAGATTTAGCAGAAGTCACAGAAGTTTCTTAAATGTGTTTCTTTCCTGTTGCAGTTCCACACTTCCCTCTGCTAGGCCAACCACTTACATCTCCTTAATCCTGCTTAAGGAAAAGGTGCATTGCTGGGACTGAATGTTCTGCCATTCTGAGGATACACGGAGTAGCAGTGTAGTAATAATAATTTACTTCTGAAATCCCTAATTTCCACTTAGGGTTAACTAAAATGCAGATCTAGAGTTTAAGACATAAGAAATCACAATCTGTGAGACTTAAGCAATAGTTTTCCTAAAACAAATATCTAAACCCTTCTCTTCTCTCTGCACTAGAAAAGAGATTTGTTTGCCCTGAAAAAGCTGCTTAGGTAAGAGAAAAAGCCCAAGGCTCTACCTGTCTCATGAACCACGATTGCCCTAAGTTCTGTCTCCTTCATCCACAGAGCATTTATTACTAGTGATGGTTCCTCTGGCAGCAAAATGCATGTCTGGCTTTAGATTGTATGTACTCTTATTTTGCTATGAAAAAACAGGATCCTAAACAGTGAAGACTAACCCTGCATGGCTTCCCATACTTCTATTGTTTGTTCACCTGAAACCCTGAGAGGGGATTGGGTTAAGGTAAGGTGGAAAAGGAAGAGTATTGTCTCTATCTTGCAGAAAGTTACACTAACCATTATTTGGAAGAAGACCTTGAACTTTGTACATTATCTGAGAAGCAGATCTCTGGGGAGATAGGAGCTTCTGAGAAGTCCAAGTGTGGGAGTTCCAGGCCCGGGGCCTCCAGTTTGTCTGCTTGCTGCCAGATGCCAGAAAACTGGTGCCTGAGTTGCTCTGGAGGAAGGATAGTTTCTGGTGAAACAAACAAATTTGTCTCTGTGATTTTTTTTGGTTGTTTTTTTGTTTGTTTGTTTTCAGTGAACAGACAAATTCCAAGTGTAAGTATTTAATTGCCATCTCTCTGGTCAACTCCTAACACTCATTTTCTTTCGTGGGAGAAAAGCTGCATGTTGTGCTGCCTTCTGTTGTTCTCCTTATGTCTCCTCATTCCTTCTGTGCTGCTGAGAAGAATGCTATACTCGTGTTGAATCGATAAGAAGAGACACCTATGTGGCTATTTTTATCACACTAATACAAATGCTCAACAAACACAATTACTCAAGTCTCAGTCCCCAACTTCAGTCCCCAAGGTTTATGCTTGCAAGTCCTAATGAATATAAATTTAGCCATACCCTAAAACTGGGAAATCATGTAGATTCTTTTAATAAAGCTGAAACAGATCTTCAGCGTCCTGCCTCAGGTACTGTAAATGTCTCCCATTTTTCTGTCATCAGTCAGAGGGCCTCAAAGGTTGGGAATTCCTGCTAGATTGTCCCCTGTAAACTTTTGTTTATTTATTTTCAACTTTAATGTCCTCCTTTTCTTCTTGACCTTGAGTTCAAGGTTTTTACTTGATTCCCTTCTTTCTCATCGTTATGAAAACAGCTTCTAATTAATTTGGTCATTCTAACTCAGAATGACTGGAGCAGGGAGTTCAAGGAAGCACATGAATTGATTCTAGACACATTTCATATCATCAGTGACCACTTCAGACAAAACAAGCAAAGTCCCACATCACCTAGGTGTAAGTTCAAACAATAGACTTCATACATATCTTTTCTGTTCCCTGACTACTCTTAAAATGCAGCTGCCACTCAGCTCATACATTGTGCCTGACCTTGTCATTTTAATCTAACTGCAAATTGAAAGCAAATGTTTTTTTTCTCTTTTTTTTTTTAAAGTATGTCCATTACATCTTACAAGAAGTATTTTAATAACTTAAATAAAAATAATAAATAATTTCTTCCTGTTTTGACTACTGTCAGACCTGGGTAAGGGGAACAACATTCAACAGAATTGTTTTAATTATCCTACTAATATTCAACGTGCCATTTGATGGCATTGGTGAGCTCACCTGATGTACCACAGATAGCACTGATTTATGAAGCCATAATTGGGTTTCCAATAAACATTTGTCAAAATAATGTATTCAGTCAAACCAAAGCCTTCTTTATTTATTCATATAAAAGAGCACTTAACTTTCAACAAAGAATTGCCTGCCATCAAAAACACTCCATAAACGGGGGAAATTTATGAAGACACAGTACCAGAGGGTGATGGTGGAAGACTAAAGTTCACTTTAACTCTTCAGAGTACTGAGTTCCACATCTTGCTTGTTACTGGTGCCATACATATTTCTTTCTAAAAGCCCCAAGCCCAAACATTAATCTTTGTGTATTTAGACATTAAAGTACCAGCTTTTTTTTCTTCTATAGAGTCTTACAACTCAAAGATGGTTTCAAAATTCAGATTTCTCCTTTTTATTATGTGGTGTAGAAACATACCCACAGCTCCAAGGTAGCTGGTTTTAGGCTTACCTACATTGTGCCCATAATTTTCACCATGTGTATATTCTTCCAAAAAAAGATAAACTTTGAGAAGTTAAAAACTTACCTTGTCTGAACCTGAGGCAATGCATGTACTTGTCATTCATTCCAGCTGAAGAGTTTTCCTGCTCTGTGCTCCTCTCTACTTCCTAGCACTTTAGCTTCATCTTACAGATTTTTAATAGAAGAACAGAAAAGTTAATGGGCTGTACAATCAATATTTGAATGGAGTGCAGATAACCCCTTGGAATCCATCTTTACCAAAAATGTTTCTTCTTTTATCTCCAGTTAGCTAACATATAACAAATACAAGTTACACTGAAGATTCCCACTATTTGACTCTTAGATTCATTAGCTTAGTAAAACATTGACCTTGGTGGGATATGGAGTGATGCTTCGAACTTAACCTTAGCCTGCTAACACCAGTTGAAACTACAAACTGCACTGGCTTTCCCATGATAGTGTGTTGGTTTCCACATGTGTTTCTATCTTTAGCATGCTGTTTTACTTTCCGACACTGAACACAGCCCTCAGTAACATAGCAGAATGAGAAAGTCTAGGATGCACATTCATGCCTCTGAAATGTGATTTTGCTAATTTCAGCACAACATCATCATTGTTACTACTGCTACTAGCACTTTGTCCAGATACTTAGAAGAATACATATCTGTTGCAATCAGAATAGAACAAAAAGTTGGTAGTAAGGTTCTGTTGTGCTTTGTCTGCTCAGCACTTGCCAGTGAGCTTAAGTCTCTCTGATTAAGCACAGGTATTTGTTACTGGGCTCCTGCAAACATCTTGGAAAATCAACTTGTGTTAGGTTTCACTTGGGTGTAAATTGCTGGTATGACCCAGTAACATTTCCTCATCTAAGGAGAAAAGCAGAAGGAACTTCACCCTGGTGAATTCTCCCTTGGTTCTCTACCAGAGCAACGACTACGTGCTCTTAACTAGTGTGACCTTACAGCCTGCAAAGCTGAATGGCACAGTTACATAAACACAAGGGAAAACAGGGTATGCCACATGATGTGGAAGACGTCCCTTATAAACAGCTTCTTAAATGACATTGTCAGAATTTGCATAGGCTAATGAGCTTGCACTTTGGCAAACAGTTATCATAATTGACAGCTTTTCAAAAAAGCATGCTTTAAACATGGTTATTTTTTCAAGTTGCATGTCCATTTCTACTATGTTCTGTTAAACAGTCTGGGGGATTTTATAAAAAGAAATAAGCACGGTGGTTTGAAACAAGAATGACTATTGTATATAAAAAAGAATATACAATTGTAAGTAGAGATTTAATCTCTATAATTATAATCAGACTTGAACAACAATTGAAGCTATTAGTAACTAATTTATGCTTTTCTTTAAAAAAACCCAAACCAAACAAAACCCCAAAGCCTTCTCTCACTTCTGTTCTCCCAGCCAAAGAAATAATGTTTACATGTATATATTAAGAAGTATAATTAAAGCAGCCAGGTGTGGCCTTTCTCAGTCAGAAAGAAAAACAAAACACAAACCCACTTTTTTTTTGATTGTTAATGAGGGATTGTGCATGGGAGAATAGAAATTTGTAGTTTGTGGGCCTTGTCATGGGCAATAATTGTTTTCACCCCACCAAAGTGGACTGGACTCCTGAGGCTCAGCAGGAGCTGAACTCCACATGTAAGGTAGGTGGCCCTTGGTTTGCTGGTTAATGGCTACTTCTTTCTGCATGTTTTGAGAAAGAATGGATTGAGTTTTCAGGTCAACTACTTAGGAAGAAAGCAAAGGAATCCCACTGAAATACTGTCTTCCACTTATCAATAAAATGTGGGACTATCTACAAATGATCTATTTGCTGCTTACAAAAGTCCCAACAATATGATGTCATTGCTATCTTACGTATGTGTCAGAAAGCCATACACCAAGCTAAGAATTCTACATGATTTAAGACCTCCATATAAACTTTTGTTTTAAAAAGGGCGTTTCTCAGCACTAGGTGAGGGAGAATCTGTGGTTCCTGATACAAATTTCTAGAAGCCAATCACAGGAAGTTAATGGGCAATAAACTGGTCGATTCAATATGGTACCATGTTAAAAAAACACAAAAGCCTGTTTCATACATTTTAGAGGACTGGATTCATCTACTGAAGTCAGCACATGCAACATCCATCTTCTATCATGGTATATCTGAAATCACAGGCTATTAGAAAATAATCTCAGAAGAGGCTTGCCCATACACTGTCAGCTTCTTTGGGAGCTGCCCCTGCTGCTGCGGCTGAGCATGGGGAGGACAAGTAGCAAGAGGAATTTGGTTACAGCCCAAGGTGTGGAAGAGAGGGAAAGAAGAAGCAGGTTAGTCCCTGCCCTGTTCCAGCATGCAGCCCCTTTTTCAGCTCACTCTCTACTGGTTTCCAGTTTGTGTGCTGGAGGAAAGGGGCAGAGCCTGGCTGTGCAGCCAGAGATGTACCCCCAAGTGAAGCTCTTCTGCTGCACCTCACCTCTGTTGCATATCCCAAGATAATATGAGTGTTGCATGGTTACTTTTCTTCTGCAAGCCTGATTATTGTACATACATGGAGAACTTTTCAACACTTTTTTCCTTTGTGTCTCAGTGTCCCATCCACATGTTAGGATGCCGTGCAGCCTTCCCTCTTCTTTCTGATCAGGAATGTTGTATAGTCCACCTCTATCTGTACCAGAAGCTCTGTAAGACCTTTTTCAGGAACCTTTTCCCAGCAGTTTTTCCACCCATCCTTTCTATCCAAGGCAATCTGTTGATCTCCCATTTCAGCCATTTTTTTTGCTTTTGTGCACTAACCCTCATTTTCCTAGGTCCTGTCCTGCTCCTTCATGCTTTTATGTGTTATCCCAATCCTCCAATCCCTACACCAATGCCATTGCTGTACTTCTGGCCCTGACATAACTTTGTTACTCATTTATGACTTCTTTTTCTGTCCAGCTGTGTCAAAATCACACAATGGTTGAAGTGGGGTGAGATCTCTGGAGGTCATCTGGTCCAACTTCCCTGCTCAAGCAGGGCCACCTAGAGCCAGTTGAGGCATTGGTAAGATGAAAGATGTACAATGTTGGAACATGTTAGTTAGTTCTGCTGACGGTTCTTTGATCTATAATCAGTTGCGAATGTGTTTGAATTAGTGGCTTATCTGAACAGATGCAAAGGTCTTAATTTGCCCTTCCCACCTTCTTTCATATCCATCCAAATTTCCACCAGCTAAAAGGGTTTTAATCATTGTCTGAACTTCAGGGAAGTCAGCCATGACATGCAAAAGTTAGTATACTCCATCTGGACAGACAGAAGTGATGTCAAGCCATCTGCAGGACAGCAAACAAGACAAAAATAGGACCATTTAAAAAAACCCTATTTTTGACACTGATAATCTTGAAAGTATCCTGGTAATAAGTGAAGATGAAATAGTTTCAGACAGCAACATAGCTTTCAAGCCAGGAACATTGCTGCATGCTGCAGCTGTAACAGGACTGCATTTGGGGAGTTTCTGTAACTAGAGAAAAGCACCACTAAAAAGTTTTTTTAAAAAATAAATTGTTCTTATCACGATACCTTGAATAACCAGTGAAAATGAGGTAAGAAATGCGATTCCTCTCTATTTCATTATTGCTGGAGGTTGTCACATGATAAATATAGGTTGGAATTTTGAGCTGGGGGAACCTGAAGAAGGAAGCCTCCAGATCCTGAGATAGCACTGCGACACAAGAGCAGGCCACAGTACTCAGCATTTCGCGGTAAAACTGGGAAACATTAACATGGACCCAATTGTCAGAAGCAGCTGTAGCTTTTACGAGGCTTTCAACACTTAACTATTAATAGAAAAACCTGATTTAGTCTTCTTCTTTTTTACGTTTCAAGGAGAATTTTGGCCTACATATCTTTCCAGTACCACAGGACCTTTCCAAAAATTGCTATTCCAGTAACTTTCTATAGAGTGAGGTTGAACTGTCATGTCTTTCTGGGTGTCCACACGAGCTGCAGACTGAGCATGCTATGCAGGCACAGGGACCTACTCTAAACCTCTTGTGAAGGGGGGCATTAAGAAGTCCACTGTAGAGAGCTGCTTACTGCATACCTTGGGCCTGGAGAGTTTGTTGGTGTGGTTATGGCACTGTGTACAACTGACTATGGGGCTTCAGCCAAAATGTCTCCATGGTCCTTTACTAATCATAGAATCCTAGAATGGTCTGGGTTGGAAGGGACCCCAAGGATCATACAGTTTCAACCCCCTGCCACAGGCAGGGCCACCAACCTCAGGCCTGGAACTACACAAGGTTGCCCAGGGCCCTATCCAGCCTGGCCTTGAACATCTCCAGGGACGGGGCATCCACCACCCTGTCTGGGCAGAGAGGTGGCACCTCTCCAGCACCTTACCACTCTCTCTGTAAAGAACTTCCCCCAATATCTAATCTAAACCTTCCTTCCTTTAGCTTCAATCCATTCCCTCTTGTCCTGCCATTGTCTGCCCTTTTAAAATGTTGATTCCACCCCTGTGTCTATGCTCCCTTCAGGTACTGGAAGGCTGCAATGAGGTTCCCCCGCAGCCTTCTCTTCTCTAGGCTGAACAAACCCAGTTCCCTCAGCCTCTCTTCATAGGGGAGGTACTCCAACCCTCTGATCATCGCCCTCCTCTGAACCCTCTCCAACAGTTCCAAATCTTTCCTGTACTGGGGTCCCCAGATCTGGATGCAGTACTCCAGATGGGGCCTCACAAGGGCAGAGTAGAGAGGGACAATCACTTCCCTGTCCCTGCAGAGCACCCCTCTTTTGATGGAGCCCAGGATACCATTGGCCTTGCGAGCTGCAAGAGCACACTGCTGGCTCATGTTAAGTTTCTCGTCCACCAGAATCCCCAGGTCCTTCTCAGCAGGGCTAGTCTCAAGGAGCTCTTCTCCCAGTCTATATATATGTCTGGGATTCCTCCAGCCCAATCCATGCAGATGGACTAGTTTAGGTCAGTAATTTCAGGACTCCAGAGTCTCCAACATCTTTTATTTTTAACTTAACTGTATGTTCCTATAGCCTGGCTTATATAAATCTATATAACCTGCATCTTAAGTATTTTACCCCTATTATTCCAGGCACAATATCTGACTGTGAAAAGATCACCCCTGACAGTGATGTCTTCTGGTGTAAGAAACGGACCAAACATGACACTAACAAAAATAGCAAGAAGCACCACAAAATATTCATGTATATATGATGAAAACAGATGGTAATTGCCGTGCTGGGAGGGGCAGTGTTGTTTACTGTATAAGCAACCATAAGTGTGGGGGCTGCTTTTCATTTTCCTAATCCTTCCTTGACATCCTTGGTCTGTTGCCTACCAACTAATCTATTTCATGCATGAACTATTCATCAGCAGTTCTAGCACTCATCGTGCAGTTGATTGTTTTTAGGCACTATTTTCATTTGGAAAACAGTTTCCATTAGAAACACGTTCTTAGCAGAATTACTGAAAAGACTTTGCAATCTCCCAAATAGGCACCATGGCATGGCCTGATGATTTCCTTACATGGTAATCATGTCAGAAGTTCAGTTCGTGAAGAAAGCATTCTCCATGTTGGAGATTCGATTGCCTAAGTGATTACTGGAGTGACAACAATAATTTCACAGCCTAGATTTTTTAGCAACACTTTGTATCACTCCATTCTACTCCCAACTCCCCCTCTAACTGTCAGGGTTTTCTTGGCTTGCTTTTTCCCTTGCCTTACAGAGACAGAAGGCTGACTGTGCCAGGGGTAGACTTTCTAGCAACAAAAATTTACAACACAGGTAATGGCATGTTTTCAACCCGCCATGTCCTATCAAGCCAGGCTCTTTGTTCAGACAGTGTCAGCCTGAAAAAAGTCAAGTAGCAGGAATGTGAACATCAACATTTTTTAGAAAAGTTGAAACAGCGGTATCAGTGTTATCTATGGCAGTTAGTGTGTGGGATAAGGAATTGTTAGCTTCTTTTGGTTTGATTCTGTGATTAAGTTGCTCCGGTTCTCCCATATGAGAACTTCAGTGGTGCTAGCAAATAGCCAGAGAAGTTCTAGTGAGGTACTCAACTCATGGGTTTGAGCACATCTGTAGCTAAGTAGTGAAGGTTAGGTATGGAAATACAGGCTGAGGGTTTGGATTTACCTGAAGAGTTATAATTATCCTAGGATTATGTAGGAATCTCTGGATTATTAGAGAAGACTATTTCAATCCTCTATTACCCAAGACTTGGTCCAACAGGTCAAGGGTTGATCAATTGTTTGATTGAATGGGATAATAATTTAAGTGGTGGCAGTTTAAGTTGTTTAAAATTCCTTGTGTTACCGAGTAAATCGCTTGCCTTTGTAGATGAACTGTAGGCCTGGCCTCCCTTTAAGCCAGAAGAGCTGCAGTTGAACTGCAAATTGAGATAGCATTCTGTTTCTCAATGCTTTTGTGAAGGGATTGTTTTTACATCTATATTACGCCATTCTACAGCTCCACAATGTGTTGACCTCAGATACAGTGCAGAGTTCATATTTCCCCATCTCAGAAGAACAGTGCAGCCTGCTTACAAAAGATACCTACGGGGAGACAAGCACAATCAAAGCTATTTCACAACTCTCACAGAGAACAAATTGCATCAAACCTCTTCAGAGCAGAATGAGCTGAAGGGTGATATACTACAGGCCTATGACACAACACAGAAAAGGTAATAATCACTATTTACTTATCTGTAGTGGTATAAGAAGGGGGCATCACATGAAACAGGCATGCCATTTTCAAAACAAAAGGAGAGACCTGTATGCAATGAAAGCTCTTACATCAGGTGTTAGGAGATTGGGCAAGTTTATTCCTCCATTGTGGGGGAAGAGGGGGAGGAACAAACAAACGAAACCTGACAGAATAAACAATATTTCAAGGCTGTTAAACAGACGCACAGCTCTATCACAAGCTTGTCCCAGTTCCTTACCACCAGTGTGAAAGATGCTTACCTACAGTGCATTAGAAGCATGGGGAATGGACAAACAGGACTTGGGAGGTGGAGTATTGCCACTGGTAGTGTTTTTTTTCATATAGTGCAACTGCTGGAATTTATCATTTAGAATCTTTGATATGCTGTTAGTGTTGCAGTGTAATTGGAAACTGCGTAGGCAGAGATCTACATTAAAATGTATCCAGGTCTAATTTGCTGATGATTATTTTAAACTTCTGATGAGAGTGGATTGGTGCTAGCAGCACCCTAGCTACATTAAGGAGAGATGGGTAACCACCTACCACACTATCAGTGCAAAAATAACAAGGAACACATGGGAAACAGTGGTTTGAACACTTCTGTTCTGATTTCTGAATCTAACTTTCTTGATATCGTATTAGGGAGATTGAAATAAAACAGAACAGTGGGGGAGAAATTGTGACTACTCTTGCTCTCCCTGGAAATGAGGTCATGATTGACGTCTGTTGAACGTGTAACCAAGCCACAGTCCCACAGTGCCTGAACAGGGTCCTGTTGCTGGCACTAGCTTCAATGGACAGTCTGTGACAAGCCAAAGTGATGATTCAGGTCCAAAGTCCAGACGGGGACACCAGTCAGGACCACTGGAGACAGGACAAGAAATAAGGCTATTGCTCAGTTCTGATGTCCATCCAGAAGTTGCAGCTAGAAATAGGCTTGGAGAGAAAGCTGCCTACCACACAGGCCCACTAACACCAGTCAGGAGCTCAGGGTCAGACTCAGACAGGTAGAACATGTGGTGGGGATTCCACCTGAATCTGGTCAGGGAAACTAGAGCCCATTTGTCCAGCCAGGGCCCTGACAGATGCCAGGGAAGCATGTCCAGCAGGAATGAGCCAAGCCAATGGTTTTGGTTTGACTGCCTCTGGTTCACACAGGAAATCAGAAGGGGATTTCTCAGTCTCACTAAGATCCTCGCCCATCTTGCAATATTGATGTGCTCAGAACAAGCATGCACTCTTTTAAACTTAGGAAAAAGTCAAGTTTTGTCCTACTAAAGTCAGCAATAAAATTCTCCATGATTTCAGTGGGGTCAAGGCTTTACCTTGCTGTTTCTTTTCCTGAGCTGCTGTTTTGAAGTCCAACACGGTAATAAAAATAATTAGAGGAAGTGCCACAGACTCTCTTTTTCCAAGCCTTTTCTGGAAATCACATGGATCCCTCCTATATCAGTGCATTTTATACTCCTTACTTTGACCCTTGTGTCAGGCTAATGGCTTTCTGATTAAGAGTCAGATAAACCTGCTCCGGAGCGCATCAATATCACTCCCTTTCGACCAGAGGTCTGGGTCAGCGACCTGAGCATGAAATATGCCTTTCCTCCTGACCTGCTGATGGAAAAATGTTGTGCTACTGTAGGGCTTTTGGGTCTAAGTTAAAGGCAGCCTAGCAAATGAACCAGAAGAAGGGTCCTTCCCATGGTAATTCTTTATCCCCAAATTGTTTGATCATCTTTATTATGGACTTTTACTGCCAATACTTTTACCCCATCTGTTTCTGGAAAAGGATGAATGCCATTAGTGTCTTTTTGTGATAGACTTTGGGATTTGTGGTTGTTTATTTTTGCTTGAGAAGAATAAACAAACTGGGTCAGTGTGACTAATAACATGCCAAGAGTTTAAACACATGAAATGAGTAAGTTTGTGCTTTCAATGTGTTTCTTCTCTGGGGGGCATCATTGTTCAGTATTCAACAAGTAACTGTTTCTAAGAAGATCCTCTGCTCTGCTCTCAGTGCCCCACGCACTCAGGCAGCCAGAAGTATGTGGCCATCCATTTTGTAGCTAAGAGCTATGGAACTGAGGCAACACATGAGATTTAAGTGTCTACCTAAATTCAGCAGTGAATACCTCTGTGTACTAGCTGTCTAGCCTGTAAATGTAGAGCTTCTTATGGAGCAATTCAGCTGGTTGTCCAGTATAAATAGGATCCAGTTGCCTAATCATGTATGTCTAGTGACCTTTTTGATGGCCCAGGACATGTCACCTGCCTGCTTGAAGGGCAAAGATCTTCCATAGGTCTTGCATCCACCCCCCCTTGGTTCTGTCCTGAGTATCATAGGGCATCTCCAACAGCTCTAGAGATCTTGCTTTAGCATCTTTTGTTTATTTATCTTAAGGTAAGGTGAATTTCTCTCTTAGCTTCATTGACTGCATTGACAATGGCAGCCTTACAGTACCTGAAGAGTCTACACTACAGTTGGACAGAGACTGTTTATAAGCGCATGTAGTGATGGAACAAGGGATAATGGCTTTCAATTAAAAGGCGGTAGATTTAGGCTAGATTTTAGGAAGAAATTCTTTACTGTGAGGGTGGTGAGACACTGGCACAGGCTACCCAGAGAAGCTGTGGCTGTGCCCTCCCTGGCAGTGTTCAAGGTCAGGTTGGGTGGGGCTTTGGGCAACCTTGTCTAGTGGAGGGTGTCCCTGCCCATGGCAGGGGTGTGGAACTAGCTGATCTTTGAGGTCTCTTCCAACCCAAACAAGTCTGTGATTTTATGAATAGGTGTCCACTGATTACTCTGGAAGTTTTAAGATGACCTTGGTTCACAGTAGACATTCTGGTGAATGTATGTCTCAAACTTATTCTTCTTGTCCCTATAAGAGCTCCTGAATCTTCAGGATCACAATTAGTATTTTGCAATATTCCCTGGTTTAAGGACTACTTATTTGGGTCAGTTTACCCTTCTAATCAAAGTATATAGTTGTGCTGGTGTACTCACCTGGGGCCTTAAAAGGGGTTTAAATTATGGAGGAACTTGTACTGATAAAACATAATAGAGATTGATTTCATATCTTGTGAATTTTCCTTTATAACAACTTATTGTCCAGAAGTTTTTGTTCATGCCTTTGCAAACCTGTTCAACAGTAACCTTTGGAAGACCTGCTGTGCGATAGAAGAAAATATATTTTTCTAATTGGTATATCTGTTAATTCAATTATTTCCTTTGCTTATATATACCAAAACATCGTTAGACCTTAATTTTGCTAAAAACCTTTCTATTACAATATGATATTATAATATCTAATATAATATTATGCATAACTTCTACAAGATTCTGCAGTATCTTCACAGGAGCAGCTGCATGTTAACAGACATTATTAATCTTTTAAAGTTGTATAAATCTTGTCAGCATCTTGCTCTGTATGGTTTATTTGTGCTAATTTGTGAAGGGCTGAGGAGTTGCATTGTTTCTGTAGGTACCAGGAGGTGTTCAGCTCTGAGATTCCTAGAGGAGTTGGGTAGAACAAAGGAAAGAGTCCTCCTGCTTTCCAGGGAGAAGACATAAAACTCCTACCTGACCACAAAAAGGAGACAGAATTGCATTAATAATCTCCTCCTCTGTTAAGAAACAACAAGCAAGATTTGTATTTATACTACTGTTACTCTACATATTAACAGAGCTTTGCAGTCCTGCAGAGGAGACCTCGGCTTTTAGGTGTTACCCCTTATTTTGTTTCCCTTCCAAATAAGGGAGGTGACACACAGGCACCAAGACTCCATTGTATAGGTATTTATATGTGTGAAGTAAGTTTTTTCTTTAAAAATGTATGTTACTGCATGTCACTGTTTGGAAAATGACATATGATACTAATATCAAAGATCTCACAGCAATGCACTTACCCAGGGGACAGAGCCTAAGCTTCAGTGTGTAAATTTAATTCGATCATTTCCTGACTTGTGCTTGGCTGATGCTAGCCCCTTCACTGTCTCATAAAGTTAGCATTTATAGAGAGCATGTACAAACATAGACTATGTTTCATTCAATTTTTGGTTTAGTTATTTTGTATTCCAGTGCATCTGTTTCTACTGAAATCCTTCTGGCATAATTGATTCATGTGAAGAAAAATTTTAAATATCTCGTTTTTCTTTATCCATTAAGAAATCTAATCTTTGCTTATACCCTCCAGACTTAACTAAACTGGAGCAAATAAAGGCATTCCAGTGGCTGTATGAAAGAGGCTTGTTTGCAGGCGTCGTGGGGAGGCAGCAGCGGAACATTTGCCGATACCAGCGTCTGTGGTGATTTTAGCGAGGCAGCCTTTCGCTAACAGTCTTTTAAAACTGAAATAGACTTGGCTTTCAAGAAGGGACCAACAATGTTAGTTGCTTCTGGTGCTGTAGGACACCTGGAATATTTTGTATGTTTTTATATCTATCCCATTTCTGCCTGTTCAGTAATGAGCCAGTCAGAACTGCTACTACCATTTTAATGCTGCAGTAGTTATTGGAAGGGTTATCACATGCCCTCTGCTCCCTCCTCCAGCTCCGGGAGGGAATTTTCAGCAGAAATGAAGGATCAGGCTTCATTTTATACCCTTCCCCCCGCCTTTCTCTGCTTCCTTTTTCTGACACAGGACTAATTCTGCTTGAGCTTTAAGCCAACTGCCTGATAGAGGACATTGGACCTTCCTATAGCTGTATGAGTAAAAGGTTTCTAATTTTTGTCCTGTGCGATTCATGAGAACAGCTGAAGTAGGAGATACACACTTAGCATCCAAACAAGGCCTATATATTATACTCCTGCTAGATCTGAAGTAACAACCTCTCTTCACTGGAGTTCAGGCTCTGGAGCAAAACTTAGGCTTTTGGTGGCCAAATACTCCCTTTGGAGGTATTACAGTTTCTTCTTAACTTCTCAGAGAAATCACTTGCAAGGGATTTGCTCATGATGACCAATTCTAACCCCAATCATTTTTGTTAGAATTTCGGACATCAGTTGTGAAGGAATAATATCAAAAGCCATGATTCAGGTGGGAAGAGTTAGTTCTTGCACATGGTTGAGGGGGAAGAGCAAAGTGTAAATAAATATTTTCCTTTTGGATAGTAGCATGCATGAGCCCACACAGCCCCTCTTACCTTTCAAACTGGTGCTCTTTCTTAACTCCATACATAAGTATGTGCTTTGCTAAGTTGAGCAATGGATTTAAATGCTGGTGGCACTGCAACCTAAAAGAGCAACTTAGCTTCTGCATGCATTAAAAAAAAAGTCCGATTTGTTTCAAAGCAGAAATGGTTAGCTGGAAAAGCACAGTCCAGCACCACAGGCTCTCTATGTGCAAGTGCTTTAATGACCCCCAACTTTTAAAAATTTGTCAGACATAAAAGCAGTACTAATCCGATTAGTAACTGTGATTGAGTAAATCTACTGTAAAAATGGACCGTGCCCTGTTTTGAACATGATACCATGCTGGTCATTTGAGAACTGCCACTGTGAAACATAAAAGTCTCTTTGATGGAATATTTATTTCATGAGTTTAAAAAAAGGGATAATATAGTATTGTTTGTTTTCAAAATCACTTGTAAAATTTTATTAGCCAAGGAGCCAATATTCAAAACAGTCAAGAAAAGACTTATGCTGTGCAGTAAGAGAGATGAAAGCTCATCAGAGAGGAAACCAAATGGTGAAGTCCAAGGTCTGCTCACTCTACTTCTTTTAGCTGCAGCACCCCATAGGAATAAAAGGAAGGTAAGTATTTTGGAGAACCGTAATTGCTAAGTTGAAAAAGTCAGCACTGTTGTGTGGCCTTGGAAACTCTCACTGAGCTCTCTATCTGCCCTCCAGAAGATTTCTGCATGTCACTTTGGCAGTCACAGCTGCTAATTTTAAAGCAGAGAAGCATCTCCATTCCTTGGGGCTCACATGCACTGCAATTAGTCGTATTATAAAATGCCAAAAAATCTCTGGCAACTCAAATAAAGTCCAGAGAAATGTCCACACCACTGATGAATGAGTTCCTTGGAAAGAAGTAGGGGTGGGCACGAGCCACAACTTTTGGATCTCGATCCAGGTCTGGAAAACCTGAGGACTGTGTTTTGGCTAGGTCCTCTATATATATAGAAGGAGATCAGCAGTGGCATTTGTATAGAGATTTCATTACTTATTTATTTTAAGTGCATGCACATGGATGCACACGCAGGGTTTACAATTGCTATCCAAACTTCAAGTAGAACAATAAATAATATTGCATATAAAACATCTCATTTTTCGTTCGCCCACATGTAGTGGTATTTCCTTTCTGGTCAGAGTGTCTTGAGTCAGGAATGCTTGACCAGCCCCTCCTGCACTAACGCTAATGTTCTATTTACCTAATTAAACATTAGCTCAAGCTGTTTGCGTGGTGGAATATGCCAGCAAGTGAAAGAGAAAAAACCCCCACCACTTTTCTAAGCCAAAAAGTGCATTTTTCAGCCATGAGATGTAATTTATCACCCCAGCTGAAAAGGTTTTCAATTTTCAAAGAAAAAGAAGAAAAATTAATTCAGCTTGTAATGAAAGGTCTTCATTTTATTCACCATAGGGAAAAAAAAAATTTTTAGGATATATGGAAAACTTCATTTGTCCTGCAACAAGTCTCTTGCTTTGTGTTCATTTTGCCTGCATTTTTATATAGAAGGAAACGTGTTGGACCGCATGCAGAAGAGGTTGTCAGGACATCGCTCTAGCATCTCCCTTTGCACCATCACAGTCAGAGTTGCAGGGGGCCAGAGCCCATACTCACCTGTGATCCCACAGTCCTGGGCCTCCATCTTTTGGTGCCCAGGGAAGCTTCCAAACTGGAATGAGATACAGTAATTCCCATCAGGAAGCGTGGATGCAGCCTGCTCCTTACACAGAGCCATGGAACACCCGTGGTGATGCCGAGGGGTCTGTGCAAGTGGGGCAGTTTGGGGGACCCGCACATAGCCGGTCCTCAAGTGGCATCGGGCAGGGGCAGCCACAGACCCCTCCATCGCCCACAGTCATGCTGCTGCGTACACTCTCTCTCTCCCTCTCTGGCAAGCCAGCTTGAAATTGTTCCCATGCCTTCAAGATCTTGCCACAGACTGATTTGCTCCTGGATCCAGGCAGTTATTGAGCACATGTAAGAGAAATCCCAGGTGCAGAGTCCTGATGTGTTGGGAAGGAGAGCGGTAGGAGCCCCGAGTTCTGCCAGTGTTCATAAATGAGGCATTAAACTCGGCTGTGGGACAACCCTCTGCAATGAGTTTTGCTGAACAGTTGCTGCTAAAGCTACTTCTTTCTGAACAAAGTTCCTGAAGGCACGGCTTCAAAACGGCTGATGTTTTCTGGTGGTTCACTTGCCAGAAATTTAAATTTTCCCTCCATAGGCTGTGCTTTTCTCATCGAGAAGGAGACAAAACCCAGACATTTTCAACCATTTTAACCTATGATTCAAGCTCTTTGTATTTATGCATATGTGCATTTTTTCAAGCATGTATACATACCTGCGTATATTCTAAAGATCTTTTCAAAGACAGATCAGTGAAAATTAAATAGGGTGCTTGGGGTTGTTTTATCTAGGCTGGGTAGACTTCCTAAAGGGTAAATACCAGACAGCTTTGTTCCAGCACCCTGGTCCCAACCCCAACAATCTGCATTTCTGGCATTGATGTTTTTCTAGTTTGAATCCGGTTTGAACTGTTGGCGAACTCTAAGGACATTAACTGTGTCACCAGAATGGGTGACTTTTCCTCATCAGCTCCTGCTGTAATAGAGGTAGAGATGCTGTACAGATGCCCATCTTACGATGTAAGGTAAAAAGTAATTTCCTGGGACCAAAAGAATGGGGCATAAAAGACAGATTAGTGCCTGGAAGGGTTTGTGTGCTGCTCCTCAAGACCACAGATAAAAAATATCTAGTACAATTGCTTTCTTTTAAATATCCTATGATCCACTTTGTATAAAACCCAGAAGCAGTGACAAATAGCACACACTGATTGAGATTCTAAGCCAAATCATTGATCTTCGGGTAGTTAATTTATGGCATAAATTCTCTGTCAAGCAATTATACACATGCACAAAGGCATGGAGTAATAAATGTATAGTATTTAGCCCATGGTAACTACAGTGGAGTCAAGTCGGGTAATCTGAAGGAGACTACAAAACAGTCCCAGTAATGTAACACTACGCAGTAAAAAGGGGGCACAATTCAGGCCCATTAAAACACAATGTGGATTTTCTCAGTGACATTTTATTTCCTGACACAACCTGAACTTTATCCACAATTCTTTTTACACTTCTAGCACATTCTGTTCCAGTGTATTTCAAAATCAGACTATTTGTTAGAAGAAGTCCTGTTTGTATTGAAGCATGGGAATTGTATACTTTTCATCCTTCCGAAATAGGAAATCCCAAATGTACGGTGTCCCAGGCTGCTTGTTAGGGATGATGGTGTGTGTAGAGTGAGCCATGAACAACTCTTTGTTTCGCTTCCAAACAGTTTTATAAATAGAGCTCACTTACGGTCTCATAAACTTCATCCTATCCCGGGGCCTTTCTGCGTAGCTTCATTTACACGCGCACAAATTGAGCATTTAAGAGGTTTACGTTAGTTTGATAATGATCTATTAGGACTGATTATAAAATAAAAAAGAAAATCAGGTATCTAATAAAAATATTCTTTCACATAAACAACACATCGCCTCATTTCACTGTGGTCTCATTTCTGGATGGGGTATCAAGTTCACAAAATTATTCCAGGGCAAAGTGACTTGCTATTCTAACGGAGTGTTTTGGAGTTTGTAGTCTTTCAAAAATACAGAGCACCGGATCTTGAGCGGTCTTTGGGAAGATCCTTCTCAACAGAGGCCATAGTTGTAAATCAGATGAGATTTTACACATAGGTATGTGCATATGCGTGTGGGGGGGGAGCAGAGGTGGCAGAGGTGGGGACTAATACCATCCTGCTCATTTGAAAACTGCATTCAGCGTGTCATTAGTTATTATTTAGGCTTCTTTGTTTTCAAGTTGTAATATATCTCACATAGCAATTCCTGATCTCTTGCCCACATTCTTTTCTTTTAAATTCCTTCCTAGACTTCTGTCTTACAAATGGTTATGCATCTTCCTAACGTTACATGTGAAGCAAATGGCATTCTCTCTGACATGACCCCAGCTTCGTGACCGCAGCTTGGGGGGTGCCCTGCCCAGAGCAGTGCAAGGAGTGGTTGTGACCACTGCCATGGCATTGCTGTTCCTTTTCAAGATGAGCTGGGTTGGGAGGGACATTGGGAATAAATAGATAGAGGACAATTCTGATTGCTGCCTTACACCAGCCTCTGAATTCATCCAGCAGAGTCAGTAAGGGGGAGGTAAGAGGAACATGTCAAATAGAAGTAAGTATATACCAGACACTGTGTTTGCTGTCACTGCTAGTGCTGCCACCCAGAAAAATGCTGTCATAGCGGTGGCTTAAAGTGGCTGGAAGGAGTCCAAGGGAGCAGGGAAATTTATTGGGGAAAAGAAGTGGTGCTGCAAGGAAAAAAAGGAGGAAGGACTTCTGGAAAACATCTCTCTCCTGCCAAATATGCCAAACATCACTTTATTGCTCTGTTTCTCTGTTACTTTTCTGCTGAACTTCTCTGTGATCAGTATCCCAAATCTGTTCTCCAGCAGAGGAATAAAAGGAAAGTCCTGTCACCTGCTCATGTCACAGTGCACCCCCCAGGTGCTGAGTAGGTGGTGGAATGGGACTATGCTTAATTCATAGCATGGTAGACCAAGGATGTAAGTGAGGCAATATATGAAGAGAGAGGCAGTAACTTGGTGTATCTCTTCCTATTATCAAGAAGAGGAAAAAATGCGGTTCACAAATTCTTTTTTGTGTCCAAAGAAGGGCTTTACATGCCTGAGTTTGTCACTTCATTTGCAAATGTTATCAACCAGTCTAGTAGGGAAAATATTGACTTCTCTTTAAACTGTGCCTCGCATTTAATATAGACTGTTGGTCCAGTGTCAGCAACACCTGAGATGCCAAAAAAAGATAAATACCATATTACTTCCTTTCAAGTAAAAATTACAAATGAGCATGTAACCGTTTTGCTCATCTCCCTGTGACTGTTAGCAGAGCAGACCCCAATGGCTGGTTTTCCTCTGGAGAGTCTGTGAGTAACTGAAATAACTGGAGACAACACAGACACAACGATTTCAGTTTTCATGCCAAACCCAGATCATTTTAAAGCCCTAACTGAAGGGGGTTTTTTGTGGGTGTTTTTTTTTCTTTTTTGTTTGTTTTGTTTTGTTCTTTTAAACCAAACTTTCTGCTAACAATTTATTTCAGGTACAATACTGCAGTTTTCTGGTGCTGTAAGGAACTCGTGAGAGTATTTTCTGATTTGGTGAATCAATGGATAGCACAAATAATTATGGCTGAGAATGTGCAGTCAGAAAAAGCAAAAAGTAAGGGTGAAAAATAATTTAAGAATTGTGTCTAGAGTAACTGATTATGTCTTCTGAAGGACTTTACTTACAAACAGGCATTCCCAGAGAGGGCTGAAATGCTTTACTGTTAAAAAAATGCCTGATCCTTTGTTAGCTGTTTACATTTGATGAGATCTGCAATATCCTTACATGTAACATCAAAGAGTAAGTCAGTGCCTGCATTCAGTTTGTTCCCACACTTGAAATTAATACCTTCTGAAGAAAGTTATATTTCACTGCTGCCGAGGGAGCCAACCCAGCAACAGGACTCCACTGCGGATAAGTATGTGGTCGAGCCCCAACATTGTTTTCTGATTAATCTACAGTGATCATTAGCTCTAAATATTGCTAAGTATTATCTGTCCTAAACATCCAAGTTAGTTGATCATCAGTTCAAGCACAGGAATGCTTCTCACAGCATTATTTTTCAGGAGGAGAGTGAGGGAAGAGATACGGGAAGCTTTTTTGTTTGTTCTTTTTTATTTTTGGGGGTAGTAACCACTTTCTTTTTTCTCTTTCTTCTTTTTTTCTTTTTTCCTTTTCTTTTTTCCTTTTTTCCTTTTGCCATTGCACATTTCAGTGAGGGCCGTGTTACTGCCTGGGGTACTGACAAGACATTTTGATAAGGGGGAGTAGCACAAAGCTAACAAAAGATGAAAACTATAAATCGACCAACAGGGAAGCTAAGGATGATGCCTCCTCGGTGCTCCTCACAGAAACTATAAATGACAAAAGCACGCAAACCCAGGTACCGGCCGCGTGTTCCGATTGCGCTCCGTAAATCCACCCCCGCCGGGCAATCGGAGCCTCGGTTCACAAACCGCCACCGTCCTAAGTTCTCTGCCGATCCAGCTGGTTTAGTCGCGTATTTTGCATGCCACCCTCGGTGCACCCACGCATACCCCCTCATTCCCGCTCCGAGCCGGCGCAGCAGCCGTACCAAAGCGCCGAGCCTGCCCAGCCATCCTGCACCTCCCATGCGGGAATCTCCTCGTTCGGAGCTGCCCAGAACCCTCGGGGCTTTTGCCAGCCTGTCTGCCGGCCGGCTCTGATTCAGCGACACTGGAGCCGCCGGCCCCCCGTGCTTTCAACGAAGGTGGCACTTTGGGACTGGGGTCCCCCCGCAGCCCAGGGGACCGTGCGAGGGGTGGGGGGGTAGAGGCCGGGTTCCGCCAGCAGGTGGCGCTGCCCCCACACGGAACCGTCGGGCGGAGGGGGCGGGCCGGGGGTGCGCGGCGCCTCAGCCCCTCCCGGGGCTGGCCAGCGCACCTGCCCGTATCCTCCTCACTCGGACCCCTGTTACAGCCCGTCTCCGGGCGCGCCTCGCTGGCTTGTGTTTGTTGTTACCGCTTTTTGCAATTAATGCGCTTTCACAGAAGCACGGACGGGCAGGGGTTGGGCTGGGAGCCGCCTCTGGAGATCTCGGCCCCCGGCCAGAGCTGGTCACCCAGAGCACGCTGCACAGGATCCTGCCTGGGTGGGTTTTGAATGTCTCCAGAGGAGACTCCTCAGCCTCTCTGGGGAGCCTGTCCCAGCGCTTTGTCACATGCAGGGTGAAGTTTTTCCTCATGTTCAGGCAGAACTTCCAGTGTTCCAGTTGGTGCCCATTGCCCCTGGTCTTGTCACTGGGCACCAATGAGAAGAGTCTGGCCCCATCCTCTTGGCATCCACCCTTTGGATATTTATAAGTATTGATGGGATCCCCTCTCAGATTTCTCCAGGCTAAACAGATCCAGCAGTCTCAGCCTTTTCTCATAGGAGAGATGCTTCAGTCCCCTCATCATCCTTTCACCCCTCCAGTGGACTGTCTCTGGTAGATCCCTGTCTGTCTTGAACTGGGGATCCAAGAACTAGACACAGAACTCCAGATGTGGCCTCGCCAGGGCAGAGCAGAGGGGGAGGATAACCGCCCTTGGCCTGCTGGCCGTGCTCCTCTTAATGCACCCCAGGTACCATTGGCCACCTTGGCCACGAGGGCACACTGCTGGCTCATGGAGAGCTTGTTGTTCACCAGGACTCCAGGTCCTTGTCCACAGAGCTGCTTCCCAGCATATCAGCCCCTAGCCTGCACTGGTGCACTATTTTGTGCTTTAGCAGCTAATACTGACTGAATCTGACAAAGATGGTGTAGCAAAAGTCTTTTTTAAAGAGTGTATAGACATCTCTTACAAAACTACCCACTGCACAGCAGTGGGAAAATAATAGCGGGGGCGGGGAGGAGAGTGTCAATTTTTTACAGGAATCGTGCCTAGTATGGCAACATTTCTCTATTTCTGAAAACTGTTACCTGACACTTTAAAACTAAAAAAAGAACAACAACAATTGAAAAGGTCAGAAATGTTGAGGTATTCCGGTTTTCAGAATTAAGATATTCACCATTTTCTGAAAATGAAGCATATGGTGTTGCAAACTGAGACCCCCCAAGTTACTGGTTACTTTTGAAAAGCTAAGCCTAAGAGCGCTGAGCCTCTTACTGACACTCTGTTCACTGATAAAAATGAAGTACCTCACACTGCCATTGGAAATAGTTTGGCATTCGGAGCAGTTACAGTTATGCTGTCTCATGAGACCATAGCCAAGTCAGCAGTATTTGTTCAAACCTTTCTTTTTTGCTAGCCAAGCCACAAAAGATTTGTGTTCAGGCTCAAGTGTGATCAACCACCCAACTGGAGAACAACATAAGGAGTGATGTTCAGACTTGGTCTGATTCAAACCTCTTCAGAGCTCAAGGAAGAAGAAGAAACGAAAGGTGATATGGACATGGGTTTGATTCACTTCTTTGTATGTATGGACTTTTTGATCTGGATCCAAGTGTCTATGAAATGTGGGAAATTTCAGATCCAGGGTCTTGGTTTGGATCTACCTCTCTGCTTTGAACTGCTTGCATGGTTACTTGAAGCTTGTCCAACCTGTCTGCCTTTTCTGAATTTGTAAAACTCAATGAAAATGTGACCAATGGTCCTTTTTTTTTTGGCAGTATTTGACAATTTCCATTCTCAACAGAAACTGGAAACAAAACTGTCATGTTTCAGAACTCTATCCCTTCAGCTGACCATTAGTGTTGGGTGGAAACAAGGGCAAAGAGGTGCAGATGTGAGTGTGCCCAAATTGTTAATGCGTGGCTCCTCCCTTCTTCTTTCTTACATTCAGAGCATGAACAGAGTAAAATGTTCTTATCTGAAAAATTATTTTAGAAGGGGCAATGCTAAGACAGCACATCCCCACAGACACCTCAGTAAGATACAGACTTTCTACTCCCCGATTTACACATCATTCCCATTTGGAACAAGACAGTTAGATGAGAATGAAACAGAAAATTGCTTTCGATATGTGTGCTTCTAGTTGTAGGCACTTGAAATAAAAATCCACTGGCTTCAGAGAGGTTTTTAATCTTCTTATATTTAATAATACCTAAATTTTAATGCATCACTTATTCCTCTTCCACCTCTTTAAAAATACAATTAAGTAAAAATATTCAGGGCATCTGCACTGATCCTTGACTTCAACTTACTTCCTTAACTACATATTATTTTTATTTGAAGTCTTACTCTATTTGAATTCTTACTCTGTGTTAAGGTTTCTCCTGTGATAGTGCTCATAGTCAACAAAACATGATTTTGAAAGTATATGTTGATCTGTTATTTGAACGTTTAATTAAAATTTAGCAAATGTCAATAAAATTTATTGACATTTTGCCTCCTATGTACTTTGAGTTGTTCTGGTTTATTGCAAGCCTATCTTCTCCACAGCTCTATTTATATCTGCTTTCTATCAATGGGAATGCACCACGTTCCCTTAAAATTGCACCGAGGCAAGTATCTGTGCAGCCAGAACTAGAGTGTGTGCTGGTTTTCCTTATGTAATTTATAAAGCAAGATAGTGACAAAAAGTGAAAACTCAATGTTTATATTGTACTAAGCAAACTGTATGTATGGGGCCAGTGCATAGGGCTGTGGGCACATGCGGAGGGTGGAGGGCGATAACATACGCAGATGTTACTTATAGTCCTGATGCTCAGTTGTTTTTCAGGCACATATGTTCAACAGTGGCATACAAAGTTAGCTTTAAAAAAGGCTCCCTGAATTAAATCTGTGTGGCAAACCTCTGCAGATAACAAACTGCACTTTCTGATGTCAAAGAGCAGGTAGTTTAGCGTCTGTTTTTTGGGCTTGCAGAGTAAGTACTGAAAAGCGTTCTGGGAACTTTTCCATGTTACCAATGCCACAGAACTCTCACAAAGTGGTTGAATGATGACTACGATAAGTCAAAGATAGTAGCCAGACATGTAAGAAACAGGGTCACAGCTTATTTCTCTTCTAAAACAAAATAAATTGCTTGACGCTTCGGGGTTAAGAACTTTAGATTTGCAGAGTGGATTTGCTTGAGCTGACAGACTTTGAAGAGCTTGACCTGTAACTTGTATGCTCCTGTTCCACTGCCAGCCTGGCCCCATAACTCACCCCCAGAGAGAGTGACAGCCTCACCTATAAAATTATGTTCTCTTCTCACTGACGAGTTCAGGATTAGTATCCTTGAAAATGCTAACCAAGGTTTGAAGGTATCACATGGCTGCTCTGGACAGCAGCGGTGATGTTTGTGGAACCATTCACTGTCTCAGGGCTAATCTCCAGGATAATTTAGATTAACCTTACAGATCTCTGGAAACCCTATTCCCCGTGATGGACTATCCCTATTATATCCAGTCTCGATCTTAAAGGTTTAACCCAAGCTGACATCACAATGTTATATCAAAAGCTTCAAACCGATATATATCTAAATAACCCTCCAACCTTCTCAATTAGACTTTACCTTTTGCTTCAAAGTCTTTTCACCCCCTCACGAAAACACCATATCTACTGTGAATAATGCTGACCAGAGAAAGCAGGACATCTTGACATCTTCTTGTGTTTACTTTGTCACAAGATGGATCGCTGCAGCAAATAGACGGGATATATCAAAGAGCTCCTGCCCCCCATGTTTGGGAAGGTTTTGAAATCAAGTAGCTCAGGGTGGGAAGGGAGTGGGGTTTTTCACCTTCGCAAAGGTACCTCAGGGGCAGACTCTGGCTTCTGGTATGGGAAGCCCAATTGTTCTCCATTTGTGCAAGTATTTATAGGCATCATTACAACTTTGACTGTGGTGTACATGGCCAAGGGCCACTAGAAGCATAGAGAAACATGAACTAGAAGTGTATTTACAGGCTGAAGCCAGAGTAAAAGAAATAATGCTATGTAGTATAACTAAAAAAAAAGAATAAATTAGCCTGTCAAAAATTGTTCAAAGAGCTTGGTGGTTTGGCTCTGCTGCAGGGAGAACGGTATTTGCCTCAGGGATTTGTGTGTAGCAGCCAGAGCTATTCTGACGATGCACCTCCTGCTGAGGTGGCTGCCACCCATTGCACTGACCAGCCATCAGGTCCCTCTCCAGTCCGTGGCATTGCAGGGGGACACTGCAGTGAAGAAGGGTCTCAGGCTGTGCTGATCCTCCAGGGTGTGGGGCCAGGAGAACCTCTTCTTACCTATACACTGATTTCTAATGGCACACCTGACCTGACCTGCACTACCCGAACCTTTTCACTTCTCCCTGAGCATGCACCACCAATAGACTCAGGACAAAAAAGTCTGTGTGGAGTCATACAGCTGCTTTCTGTTATGTATATGGAAAATGGCAGATTAAATACAATTCCTTGAGGGAGAGGAAGGTGACTGTGTGGGGTGTAATAATCTTTTTAGGCAGGTAAAAGAGGTCCCCCCCCGCCTTTTCATGTATATGTTAGACTAGACCTCACTTTAGAAAAGATGAAATCCCTCTGAAAACAAAAGATTACTCAACTCCCTGTCACTGTTCAAGTTGTTCCCTTGGTCATGGCAGATAAGTTTTTACTTTTTTGGTAATACTGAACAGGTTGAAAACCAGTTAGAGAATAAAGAAAAAAAATGAACCTGAGAAAAGCAGGTCAGCCATCTTATTGTCTTTTTTTTTCCAGCAACAGTGACAGTTTTTATTTCCAGCCTGCATTTCAAGCTCTAGTGTCAATGATGGAGCAATAAAAGCAGCTGCAAAATAATAATGCAAAGAGGCCATGTGTCTTATGGTTTATGTACAAGACAGAAGCTGACAGAACATTGAAGGCTATAACTGCCTGGGAGGCACCCGCCTTGGGAGAACTTTTTTTTTTTTTCCCAGTTTCCATGTTGGTTATGCCCTGGAGAGTACTTATGGGATTGTTTGTCTGGTCTCTATGATTTCGCAATTATGCAATCTACCTCCAGGGATACGATCTCTTGACTCAAAAATAAAACAAAGATCTTAAAAATGAGTACAAAAGTACAATGGGAGAATGGATTTAGGGAGAAAACATGGAAATGTCCAAGCATTCCTACAAAGGTGGCTGAACTAAGCAACACATTTCTTCTACTTAAATATAGAGCAAAAGGTGAAGTAGACAGTGATGTGACCTTGAGGCCTGTAAAGCTATTCTGGTGGCCCAAAGTAGGTTTCAGCATAGCCTTGGAGGATTTCTGGGGGAAAATCCTCCTCAACTCTTATTGTCTGTGCCCCATCACTCCCAAGGAATACTGACCTGCAGTATATTGGATTTAGAAATCTTCCAAGCTGTATAACTTTCCTGTGATGTTCTTCGTGGATTTGCCTACAGTGTGTAGCACAGTAAGACTGTGGCTGTCGCAATGTGACCTAGGAAGAGAGCCCCATAAGTAAATCCATCCACTGACAGGCTTAACAAGGAGTAAGTGTAAGTCCATGTAAAAAGAAGTTGTTTGGATAGTTGACTGAACTTTTATAACCCAGAGATTTTCTAGATGCGCTGTTTGACCATACACCCTACACTGACCTGGCTCATCCTCCACTTCATCCTGTCAGCACCCATTCCCAGAAAGAAACCACTAATGAACAACTCCCAGTGCTCACCAGGGCACTGCTGTTAGCTGCTGCCTTATCCTCCTGTGGCAATGCAAAACAACCAGCAAACTGCTCCGAGGGAGCAGCTACAGATTCCTTGAAATAAATTGTTCTGATGTTTTATCTTTTTGGCCTGATGGTAGATCCTGACCTGAAGAACAAGAAGCCAGGTCAGGCCCTGCTCGCAGCTCTTGCACCTAGCAGATGCTTTCAGGGCAAATGGAGATCTAAATTCTCCCTCCCTGCATGTGGGCACTGTAGCCTAATTAGATACTAACTGTTCGAGGAACTGGGTGGCCTGCTCCTTGTCCAGACACCAGGTGACTTAACGTTTCTAAATAAACGCACTTTAAAAGTTAAAATCACTTTGGTGCACATGTTTCATAAAGCTGCAGAATATTCTGAGTACAGTGGATGCAAAAAACCCCACACAGCATTTTCTCTGTCATGCACATCCTGAATAATATAATACAATATGAAGTCTTTCAGTGTGAAACGGTATGGGAAAAGATTGCAGGAGAATCTTTCTCAGTGTTGTTTGGTTTTGGTTTGTTTGGGTTTGTTTGGTTTTTTTCAAAACAGGTTTGTCCCAAAGGTAAGACATACAATTGGCAAGAATCAGGTAATCCCCCAGGATCTGTGCAAGATGAATGATGTGAATGGACAGTGAGGTTGTTTCCCCCTGCTCTTTTGCAAAAAATAATCTTATTTCAGGAATTTCTGTCTGCTTTTCTTTCCCACTGTCTCAAATCCAGCTCCTCAAAAATGCAAGTACTAAAAATCAAGTAGCCTCTTAAAAAAAATTTGTCTATTTAGTCTAGGCATGGTTGTAAATAAAGTGGTAAATTCAACAGTCAGTGTAACTGGTTTTGTTTCTAACTGGACTTACCAACATCCTTCCCACCACTTGCCCCAGGGATCCTCGCTGTGGTGCAAGTGATCTCACAACCATTTCCTTCAGTCTGTGGTGGATTTGGCCTAAAATTCAGCTACATTTCTGGTTTTTGTTCTGGAATCACTAATAGTGAGTCAAGGAATCAGTTCAAACGCTGTGATTTATGTGAGAGTTAAATACCACTGAAAGGCAAAGTAACTGCTTCTCAAGACTGATTGCTGTTGCGATGTTTGGTGTTTTTCTTAAAAGTCCCAGAGAGAGTTTCATGAGAATCCAGTTACTTTAAATTTAAACTAAACCCCAACAAGTTTATAGGTCCTCAAAAATTGTGAAGGAAACATTAAAAGAGAGGCTTTTTAATGGCTTAGAAGCCAAAGAACCAAATATTTAAGCCAAAGAACTGAATATTTAGCATTTGAAGGAGTATTTAAAACCCATTGCTGTTCTTAAGGTAATGATATATGAATGATTGCTTTGGTGATGCTGAACAAAGCCCAGGCCCCTCAGGCTGTATATCCTCTGTGCTTCCTTTGGCCTTCAGGAAACAACCGTTTTACTCAAGAGTTTAGAGACTGGGAAGGGCTTAATCTGATCTGATTTTGGTGATTACATAGATGTCTACCTCTAACACTGATGTCCCCATTGTAGTAGTCAACCTGAAGTGACTGCAGCCTGCTGCCAGGTGGGAAGAGCTGTTGGAAAAGTGTCCTTGTGGCGTACAAGAGGAAATGGGCTCATAACAGCCATGTGTCTGCAAGCTGAAGCCCTGACATAAGGACAGAAATCAGTTAAGGTGCCTGGGGCAGGAGTGATAGATGCACCTTCAACATCCATACACCATCAGTTAGCAGAGGGTGGTTCTGCAACATGACTTTTGTGTTTCTTAAGCTTAGGCTGCTTGCGCAGCCTTTCCTTGTTGGATGAGAAGCAAGGAGAAACATCAACTGCAGTCAAGGCCGTGCATTTATGGCCTGCCATTGACAGCCTAGAGTAAACCAACAATTTGTTTTGTAAGAGACACGCTTTGTATTTTGACCCAAGTCACATAAAATATATAGGGCTGTAGAGTATGAGACAGTCCAAGCTAGAGTGGTGAATCCAGCTAACTGTTATTTGCAGGTCATGTCACCCATGTGTTTTGAGTGCTCAGACAATGTAAAAGGCTGTAGCTCTCTAAAACTAAAGCATCTCACCATAATTGATTAATCTTTTGGCACAGACCCTTTAAAGTGTTTTATTCTCTGGGTGCTATTTTTCACATTTTGTCTCCTTATTAAAAACTTCAGTCATCCAATCAGCTCTCAGAAACAATGACCTATGACTCATGTAACCATTGACAGACTGTTTTGGAACAACTTACAAAAAGCTGAAATGCATTAAACTATTCAGCTAATACATAAATAGAATACAGGGTCAGTTTGCAAGCCATTTGTTAATAGACTAAAGGGCTTCCTTCCCACAAAAATAATTTAAAACATGATTTATCCAGCTTCTTCCAGAACAATTCATTCTTTCCAGAGTCTCCACAATGCAAGCTACAGATGTAAAGGCTCGCTTGGCTACAGCTGTCAAGGACAACCTTTTTGCAGGTTTTGGATCATTTCTGGTTCCTTGTATGTCGGCACAAGCTTAACTGGCTATGGTAACCAGGCCTGCGGATGGATTCCAAGACTCTTCTTTATTCTTTCTTTTGGTTGAACAGTGGACCCTCCTTACTGTTGAATTGTAAGGCATTTTCTGTCTATATTGGAGTTTCTGAAGATTTGTGGTGATCACAGTTGAGCAAATTGATAAAATGGAGAGGAAGTTCACCTAAAGAGGCCAAATAGTAAGGCTGTAATCAAGAAACTGGGAAAAAGATTGGGTTTGACAGGAAGAAGGTTGGAAATTGCTTTCTACACATTTGGTTATATCAGAAAATCTTTTGATGTTCTGAGTAGATGCCAGGTTTCACTATAGAACAGCGGAAATGCCAACTAACCAACTGCTGAACTCCTTGGTCCCCTCATTTTCCCTGCCGTGCAATTGAGAACATACAGATATCAAGCTGTACAGTGGCTGCTTAATTTAGCCCAGCTTTCTTTTTTCAGTAGTGTCCAATGGCAAATGCTTACACAAATGTAAAAGAATAGAGCAAATAGACAGTGATATGGCCAGTGCCTATTTCCATCTCAGGGTCTTCCTCACCTGCAAGCTGCCTGGTTTTCTGATAGCCCTCAATGAAGTATTTTTTTCTGTGAGTTTCTACAGCCAGCCTTTAAACCCACGTAACCTCTCAGCATCCATTATGTTCTAGGGTTTTACTGGGGGTAGGGTTAAGCTGCTCCTATTAATTTTTAACAGAATTCTGATAATTTCAATTGATGCGACCTTTTTTAGAATGCTGTGCGACTGCAAACAGTGGGTCCCCACTTGACTTCATACTGCACAAGATTTTACAGATTGCAGTCTTTACTGCCTTGATTGCCTCTGCTCCAGACTAAGCATTTTCGTCTATGCTGATGACATCTGAGCAGTGGTACATATCTTTCCATCTCAAATTCTAATATAGACATTATGGCTCATACTGGTGCATGTGGCTGAACGTGCCAAAAGCCATCACTCTTCTGTAAGGTTGAGTTGTTGGGAATATCTGATGAAGCTGGCTGCCAAACTAAAAACTTATTTGTCAGATTTCTGGGTCTGCCTGTGGATCCCCAAGCCTGCAATGCTCCCAGCCTCTCTGCAGCAGCAAAGTATCGCAACACAGCCTGGGCTGGTTCCCTCTGCACCAGGCTCTTAATGGTCACACGCAATATACTGGCATTCTCCTGCTCGCTCATTTACCTCTCTTCATTCACTTTGCTGCACATTTTCAGCCAACATGGGAGCCAAACATAACATTGCACCTGCCTGTCCGCAGTATGCAAATTCTTGTAACCATTACTGACCCTTCTCCTGCCCTGGCAGCTCTCCCTGACCACTTGTGGCAGAGCAACCCCCTGTGTGGCAGCAGGTTGGGGCTCAGTTGTCTGTGCTGCCTTGAGGCTCTCTGTCAATCACTCCCACACTGGTGAGAGCCCGTGGGTTGCTGGCAGAGCCAGACCTGGGGGCTGGTTTGGGCAATCTGAAGTGCAGGATGTGGTCAGGTGCAAAATGCAGCACAGTTTGTTGGGGATGGATGTGGGCGGATGGAGGAATACACACGTTGTGTTATGTCACTGAGTACAGCTGGGCTTGTCTTGCTGCATGGTCATAATTCTGCAAATAATTACATGAACTCCAGATAGGTCCAGGTATATTTTTTTAATATTTAATTATGATATTACAGAACTGTGAAGGGTATACTACTGCATTACCTGTTAGCATCCATCCTAAATGATCCACATTGCATAAAGCAATATATTTATATGTTTTGAAGTGAAATACAAGTTAAAAAAAAAAAAGTGAAAAGCTCTTTAAGTAAATACAGGTAAAGGAAGTTATAAAGATTCATTATTTTTCACACATGTTTGAGCTTTAAAAGGCATCAGATGGACAGACATAAGTTTCACAGCCAGAAGAAAGTCACTGGCATCCTCTATAAATCAAGCTTTCCTTTCTTTTACTCTCCTGAGCCAGGTGTTCCATGTTGGCTTACCATCAGAAGTTTAATCTTCTCTATGGGGAAAAGTAGCAGTACATAAACCCCTGTAATTTACAAAAAGGGAGAATAGGTAAAACTTTGTGCCTTCGAAAACATGTGAAACAAAACCAGAGCTAGTGCTTTTCTTATGAACCGTAAGCTGTAAGCTTCCCGGGGCCACTTTGTAGCTTCTTAGTTAAGACAAAGAGTCTCTGAAAGCTTACTGAAAGTAAGAAAAAAAGAAGTGGAACAGAATATTTTTGAATGACAGTGGTAAAATGTAATTAATTAGTGAGGTCATCTGGTCAATGTGGGTGCAGCTGCACTCAGGTACAACACTCCGAAATTCGGTCAGTGGGAAATCTGGATACAAAAAGGTCCTGTCCCATCTCATCCAAGAGATACAGCTTGCTATTTTTCAGCATATGAAAAAGCACTAATCACTTACCAATTGTGAACATTACATATATCCTCTGTCCTAAAGAGTTACCTCTCTAAGGTAAGATGGCGCAAGCAGGAGTACCAACTATAGGGTTTTACAGGGAGAGTAACATTAGAAAGGAATTGAAGGCTACTTATGATTACATCTAAATAAGTTTGATTATACATATCTGTAAATGTACATGTATTAGTTGAATATAGTTATTACATCTAGATATGTATGCATAAAAAAGTATCTTATAAAATATATAGAAATTTATATATACACCACCTCCAACCCTAAATTATAGGGGTTATCAATTCTAAAAATTGAAGGTAGCCCATCTGGCTTTATAAGTTAGGAAATGACACAGTGTAATAGAGGGGCCATAGTTAAACCTCTGTTTGAATCTTTGAGTCCTGAGATGAGGTAAATCACTTTCTAAACCAACTCTGGAAGGAAATGAAATGGGAGACATCTTCCTTATGGGAAGGCTTTTAGACAAGGTAGAAAACACGTCTCAGGGCTTGTTTAGATACATATGATCTGCCTTTGAGTGAGAGGAAAGGGGCAAACTAAATAATGGCTCATAGTCTTATTCATCTGTAATTTCTAACTCTATGAAAAGAACAGCAATACTGTTGGATACTCTTCCATCAAGCCTAGATGCTCCTCCCCAGAACAGATAAAACAGTAAAGAGAAGGTGTATAGGTTAAGTACATCTGTAGGAATTTCTGTCATTCTCTGATATGGTATTGCACTAATGAAGAAGGTGAGGCACCGACACATGTTGGCTCCTTCTCACCTTCAACTAATTATAATTAAAGTTTAGTTTATTATTCCTTAATAAGTGGAACCAATGGATTTCTTATCATCAGTGTGCAATTGGTCCTGAAACAACTGAAATGAGGTACCCTATGTAATCTTCAACAGAACCAACTCGTCTGCCACATTTGAAATGAGGATGCAGTGGGCAGTCAGGTGAGAGAAAGCATGGCAATGTGACACAAATCCTGTTTTGATTTTGCCAGCTTTAATAAGGAAACAGACCATACTATTTCTCTCTGTTTTCTGATCACTTTTGATGACATGGGAAAACCATTATAAATTTTATCTGCTTCTTTCATTGATGAATAGCTACAGAAGGAAATTCAGGTTTTTTAAGCCTGATCCGACCTACAAACCATGTTCCCCATAACTTTGATATACCAACCAGGACACAGAAATTCTGCAGGTATTTTCTGAAAATTGTCTTCTAAAAGGCTTCCTTGGCAGAAAATACAAGATCTTCACGGAACCCTTCACTGTGGAGCTGTTCAGAAGATAGGTGCCTACAAATGCCTACATAAGCTAAATCAGTGAGCCAGAGTGGATAGAAGAGTGGTGAAAACCAAATGCCTCAACCAATATCTTTAGTCTGGTTTCTTGAGGAAGCTATTAAGCATGTTAGAAGAAATATGCAGCAAATGGAGGAGATCCTCAGCTGAATATGTTGCAGTCATATAAAGGTATGAAATAAAATATCAGCCACTTCCATGTGAGCCCTGTAATGATGCTATTATGAAAAAATGCTTCAGAATCAGTGAAGGTGTAGTTGACTCAGTGGTGACTGAAATGTATCTCACAGCTGGTCAAAGTATGCACTATTATAATGTGAAATATATAGGGAACCAAAACAATTATAGAGGGAATTAATGTAGAACATTGAATATTTTTTTGCATGATGAAGCCTCTCCCCAAGAAGACACAATTTTCACCTGAAATCCTTTTGTGGACACAAGCTGGCCATAGAGATACAAATGCCATTTTATTGTAGTAAAACTAAATTTATATTTTAAATAAGCTGAAAATACAAATCTTACTGAAAGCCATAGAAACTGGCTGTCTTTAAGGTGATGTGACCTGGTGGAGGTTCAAACAGAAGTACCCACCACAGCAGTCTGTGCCATCTGTTTCAGTGTCACTTTTTTGGGAGGAGGTCATAAATGAGGTGTATATAATTGAGTTAAAGTTTTCTGCAGGAAAAGAGAGAGGAGGTGGCTAATTTGTTAGCTAATAGTGTTATGCTTAAAGACATGCCATGGCCTAGAAAATATTTTCAAACTCTTGTTATTACCTGTAAGGAAATATGCTGCACGGTTTGATGGAGCTCAGTAGACGCAGCAGGAACATGTTTAACTTCGAATTGTTACCAGGGTGTCATGAAGTGAAGCAACAGCAACTTCTTTATCTGCAAAAGCAATTAGATAGCAGTCTCGCAAATGAATTGGTTGCTGAGTGGTGCTCAGAGGAACAGGCTGTTTTCTCTTCACACCTGCCCTGTGTGGCATCTGACAAACAGTAGTGAGCTATTAACAGTTATTGACATTTGTCAACTCTCTGGTTTTCTAGCAGGAAAACGGAAATGGCAGCAATCATGCCCAATTTAGTTTCTCATGATGTCAGGACTTTGTGGACTCAGACACACATCAAGAAGCGCCCAGAAAAGGTTTACAGATGTGCGGAAGGCAGTCAGCTATGACAGTGATGTTACCAATGTTGCACTGGATCAACTAACGATTAAGATATCAAAAGCGATCACCGTAGCTTACTGACAGCGAGCTCAATTGTTTGCACCTGTTTCCCCTGCATTACACATGAGTCTGGAATGGATTACCCTGCCTTGTGCTAGACACATTTCACCTTTCCACACCATGATGTACTCCAGCAACATCTCTGCTAAGGATCCTGTAATTCACTTTACCATAAGGACCAGGAAAAAGAATGAGACTTTGCTGCCTGTTTTCTCTTTGGTGAAAGATTTCATTTGCTACGGTGACTTAACGAGAACTTATTGCTTTAAACAAGAACTTAACTGCTTTTCCGCTGCAGAACTCAGGTACTGACTGGAAGCTGGTCAGACATCATCCTGACCACTTAAATACAGTCAGACATCATCCTGACCACTTAAATTCAGAAACAGACCCAAGCTTGGTCTCCCACGTTAAAATTACCTCTTCTTACCATAGTCTTTGCTAAGGAGCTCTGACTACTTTGTGGTCAGATGTGTGTCACAGGAGAGCTTCTGATCAACCGTTACTGATCGAGCTAACTCCAGTATCAATAGAAGTGAGATACAACAGCCCAGATTTTCTCCTAGAGGGGAGCCTAGAGCCCCAGAAATTTCAAAGCAACATAATTTCCCTGGACTTGGCTTCCAGGGTTACCCAGACTAGTTAAACCTAAGCTGTCATGGGTACGTCCGGCCATGCTGCCGTCTGACCCCTGCTGTAGTGCTGGCACAGCTTTCATGTTGGACTGCTGGCAAACTGCTAGGATCAGGCAGCTGGAAGTATGCACAGATTGGTTTGGTGTTTTTTGGTTTTGGTTTTTTTTTTCTTTTCCAGGAGTTATAGTGTGGAATTATCAACCAGAAATTATGGCAGATTTGACCAGAAGTTCTTATCATAAGTATGTATTTTGGTAGAGGGCTGGTGAGAAGAATCACAGAATCGTAGGGGTGGAAGGGACCTCGAGAGATCATCAGGTCCAACCCCCCCTGCCAAAGCAGGTTCCCTAGGGCAGGTCACTCTCGTTGGCATCCAGATGGGTCTTGAATATCTCCAGAGAAGGAGACTCCACAACCCCCCTGGGCAGCCTGTCCCAGTGCTCTGTCACCCTCACTGTGAAAAAGTTCTTCCACATATTGGTGTGGAACTTCCTGTGCTCTAACTTGGGGCCATTGCTCCTTGTCCTGTCTCCACAGACTACTGAAAAGAGGCTGGCTATTTCCCCTTGTGTCCTACATTTGAGATATTATAAACACCAATCAGATCCCCTCTTAGCCTTCTTTTCTCAAGGCTGAACAGCCCCAGTTCACATAGCCTTTTCTCGTAGGGCAGACGCTCCAGTCCTTTAATCATCTTTGTGGCCTGGACTCTTTCCAGGAGATCCCCGTCTTTTTTATACAATGAGTGGGTTTGGTCATCTAAATTATTACTAAAACTGTTCGGAAAACAGGGAGAAACCTTCAGAGAAAGCCAGTGTCAATTCAGAAATGGTTTTCTATGAAAACAGGCTAAATTAATAAAGAACATTCAGAACAAATAGTCCAGTTGTGTGTCATCTATCAAATGCAGGAGCTGACATGTGCCAGTTAATAATACAGCTCTTGCAAGAAGTCAACAATGAGAAGGCATAAACCAAGCCCTAAGCATCTCACAATGGATGGATTGTATCACATTGTTTTCCTGTGTAGCACCAAAGCAAATAACTTAATGCTGTTAAGTAAAATTATTCACTTTTTTTTTTTGCTACATGAAGTTGCTGCTTGGTACATGTGTATAATTAGCTATTGCTTCATTTTAGGAAGTGTGATTTACCTGAACAAAATAATATAAAGTTCCAACCTTAGGACATTTTAGGTTTTGCTTTATTTATATATTTAGATTACTGTGATTGATTAACAGACATTTTTATTCTATTTCTTTACTTTGCAATATTTTATCTTAATTTGTCATGTAAACTAATGCAGATTCACAGTAAGAAATTATAGGGCAGCCCAGGTATTTTCCTCAAATGAGAAGTCAGTGCTACATCATATTGGCTTATTTAACATATTATTATGGCTATCACACCATTACTGTCCTGGTTTCAGCTGAGGTAGAGTTAATTTCCTTCATAGTAGCTATGTTTTGGATTTGTGCTGGAAACAGTGTTGATAATATAGAGATGATTTTGTTATATAGAGATGTGTTCGTTCCTGCTGAGCAGGGTTTACACAGAGCCAAGGTCTTTTCTGCTCCTCACCCCAGCACACAGCTAGTAGGCTAGGGGTGCACAAGGGGTTGGGAGGGGACACAGCTGGGACAGCTGACCCCAACTGACCAAAGGCACATTCCATACCGTTTGATGTCATGCTCAGCATATAAGGGGCTGGGGGAAAATAAAGGCAGGGGATGGTGGCATTTGGAATGATGGTGTTTGCCTTCTCAATAAGTGTTACATGTGATGGAGCCCTGCTTTCCTGGGGATGGCTGAATGCCTGCCTGCCCATGGGAAGTGGTGAATGAATTCTTGGTCTTGCTTTGCTTGTGCACACAGCTTTTGCTTTACTTTTAAACAGACTAAACAGTCTTTATTTCAACCCATGTGTTTTCTCACTTTCACTCTTCTGATCCTCTTCCCCATCCCACTATGGGGAGTGTATGAGTGGCTGTGTGGGGTAAAACTTTATCTCTAAGGACAGATATTCCACAGCTTTTCCGTGTAATCCATGCCAGTGCTTGGTTACCCTCACAGTGAAAAAGTGTTTCCTGGTGTTCAGAGGGACCCTCCTGTGTGTCAGTTTGTCCTGTTGCCTCTGGTCCTGTCATGAGCACCACTGAAAAGAACCTGTCTCCTTCCTCTTTGCACCCTCCCTTCTGGTACATATAGACATTGTAAGAACCTTTTGAGTTTTCTCTTCTCCAGACTGAAAAAATCCAGCTGTCACCTCCCAGGAGAGAGGTGACATCATTCATGTGTCCTTGTGCAAGACTCTTTCTGCTAAGTCCATATCTTTCTTGTACTGGTGAGCCCAGAACTGGTGCCAGCATGGCAGAGGAGACTCACCAGTGCTGAGGAAGGGTCACCTTCCTTGACCTGATGGGAACTTTATGCCTAACACAGCTCAGGAGGCTTTTGGCTGCCTTTGCCATGAGGACACACTACTGTCTTGTGTTGAATTTGTTGTCCACTAGGACTCCCAGTTCCTTCTCTGCCAAGCTGCTTTCCAGCCAGTCGGCCCCAGCCTGCACTGGTGCATGGGGTGGTTCCTCCACAGAGGCTACACTTTGCATCTCTCCTTGTTGAACTGCATGAGACTCCTCTCAGGCCAATTGCCCAGCCTGTCAGGGTCCCTCAGTGGTGGCATCTGGTTATTAGTTAATTTTTGTGTTTTACTATTTATTGATTTTTTTTTTTCAAAATGAAACCAAGACTTCTTTCCTGTTCCATATATTGGAAGTTTAAACAAGTGAGAAACAAATTAAATATTTAGCAGTTTTCCTTGTGTAACTCCTTTTTCATATATGTCACAGCATTTTCTCAGAAATTATTCCTCAGATATGAGGAGTACTATCAGTGGACCACAGAAATTTTGGGGGAATAGAGCAATAGCTAACTAAGGTCCAAACATATCCTGTAGATCATATTGATAATCAGGTATGTCTGAGTTTATTTTATGAAAAGCTTTTTTTTTTTTTTTTAGAAAGTTGCTGTAATGAAGAAAAACCCACTCAATTTACTTGTGTCAAAAAGTCTCTCTGGACTGGAATGGCTTCATTCTGTTGTCACCTGGAGACTCCAAGTGCAGACATCCACACATGCTACTTTGTGAAATCAGCTACTATATGAGCAAGAGGTATTTTACAAGATTATCTGGCATGTCTAAAAGTCATGAAACAGATCAACTTAGCTTATTTTCCCTTTAAGGCAAGTCATTTGGATAACTTTTAAATAATACTAATAAGCATTACGTATACAGCATTTATCATGATTTTGTTATTGTTTATATTTCTGTTTGACCTGCAAGATGCTGGCCAGAGCCAGGGTTGTCTAAAAGACAAATAACTGGACTGCAATGGAGATGGCCAAGAGTCAACCACATGCTCAGAGTTTTGGGCTGTTTTTTCCAGGCACGTGTGGTTTAGACCAAACAAAGGTTATCCTCAAAAATATCAGCATTACAGTAATCAGAAAACAGCAAGGTAGTACAGGATCCTTTTTTCCTTCTGTATTTTAACAATAAAATAGAATAATTTTAAATGGGTTTTTTTCTAGCTACTTATTTTATGTGCATTAAAACAAACCCCATATTTTAAAGGACATTACAAAGGTTGTAATTTAAAGATCTCTCAAAAGCAAAACAAATTCCTGTAGCATATGTAGTATCACAACATCTAGGAATATAGAAACTACTATAGGGTTTTCTTTAAAAAAGAAAAGAAAAGAAAAAGAAGTCATTTATATGCAACTGCTGCTGATAGTTACCTAAAGTCATTATTTTACAAACATTAGTCAAGTAAGTGGGCCACAGAAATGGGACAGACATTAACTGAAGTACATGGTCAGATTACACAGATAAAGTGACATGTAAGAAGGCCCCAGACTATTGGGCCATAGTTCTAGGAAATATTTTTTTACAATTTAGAAAGATGAACCCACTATTAGTGTATAAAGAATTCCATTTATGCCATGCCACAGGTAAAACAGAAAGAAAAATGTGCTATCCAAGTTGAGGTACCTTTATTTGTATGTTAAGCATTAGACTTAGAACCTTGGCTTTCATATAGACAAAATTAGTGGTTAAGCCAACAACTTGAAAGAGGTTTAAGAAAGTAAAAGCTTGCATGGCAGTCTATCTAGATGTCCAAAATCAAATCTGTATGTGTATATATATATATACACACACACATTATATATACATATAGATTTCTTCTCAGAAAGAGTGTTTAGTCATAGGAACAGGTTGCCCAGGGAGGTGGTGGAGTCACTGTCTCTCGGGGTGATTAAGGAAAGGTTGGCTGAGGTACTTAGGGATATGGTTTAGTTAATAATATAGGTGGTAGGGGTTGGACTAGATGATCTTGCAGGTCTTTTCCAACTTGAATGATTCTATGATTTCTCACAGAGAAAAGCACCATATAGTATCAGAGAAAGGAAAACATTAAAAGTCTCCCTTACAAACTTGTCCTACAGAGCATCTTACAGTCATGGGGAAAGGGAATAATGCAGATTTGACAAGCACAATTTTTTTTTAAGAGCTGATGTGGACAGTTTAGCAGATGCAGTTAGCCTTTGCAATGCATAAAGTATCTATAATCCTTTATATTCAGAAAGTAGATGCCATTCACTATCTTTTTTTATTCATAATTATCAGTATCCAGATCTTTTCCATTAATTTAATTTTTGAGGTGAAACAGAAGGTAGCACACCATGCTAGCAAACTGGCATGGCTCAGCAGTATCGGTAATAGCTAAAGCATAATCTAACACAATGACATAAAACCTAGTGGAAAGAAATGGTCACGAATATTTTGTGTGAACCTGAGGTTCAAGGAACTACCTTAAACCATGGGTAAGCTCCTACCTTTCATTATGTGTTGTAGGAGGCAGTTTTGACATATAGCTAAATACACGTATATGCCTTTTGCCTGCTTTAAAGCTGCCACCTCCTAATTTCATTTGATGTCTTTTAGACTGTGGTTAGGAAGAAACAACGAGCAGTTGATCTGTATCTGTTGTGTAACCTTTCATTTTGCAGACCTCTATCACAGTCTTCGTCAGATGACTTTTCCAGGCTGAAAAGTCCTTGCTGTTTCCTGCCTGAGCAATTTCTTGGACCCTTCATCATCCCTGTTGCTTTTCTCCGAATCTTTTTCTGTTCTACCATATAGAATCATATCCTGATTTGGAAGGGACCCATAAGGATCATCAAGTCCAACTCCTGGCCGCACACAGGGCCAGCCAAATCAGAGCAGTTCCAGTCATCCTTTGTGAGAAGGGGGATCTGAGCTGCATAGCATTGAAGACATAAGGAGACTCTCCATGCAGCTATAGGATGATGACCAGACCTTGCTGTCCTTTGTCTATGACTACACTAAGTGACACTTGACTTGGGAACTCCCCTGGTGACCTTCTTTGCTGTAAATGTTACTTTTTAGCCCGAACATTTGCTTCTACTACTCTTTCTTATGTGAATGTTTGGTCACTCATTTGAAGTAGTGCAATTGTTTTCTGAGCCATGACTTCCCTTTACAAAAGCTGTGCTCACTCTTCGCTGGTACCTCTCCGCTCAGGATTTTCTGATGCTGACTGAGCACAGAAAGCTGTAGGTGATACCGCCTGGGGATGAGCCCAAAAGCATCCTGGCACAGAGGCAGAACATTTGCTTCTTAAACAGGCAAAGCTAGAGATGGGGTTTGGCTCTCCACGGAGGCTAAGACCTGAAAGAAATGTAAGAGGAAAAGATTTTCCAAAAATGCCCAATTTACTGTATAAAGACATTTAGTTTGTATAAATTGGATTTGAGCTGTATGGCAGTTGTAACACTCACACACATTTATATACGCATGTGATCTAAAGTACGTATGAAAAGAAAACGTCAACCAGACCTACAAACCCCATGTGTCACAAGTAGTTGTGAAAGTGCAGCTAAAACCAAGGTCCTGCAAAATCTATACTTTTCTTGTGAAACCCCAAACCCTTGGGCCTCATATTTGTTTCCATTTATTAAGTTTTCTAACATGAGGTCCAGAACATATGTATGAAGTTTCCTTCGCTGTGTCTGGATATCTGTTTTGTACGTGGGCAACTGAGACAGAAAAAGAGCAAATGAATTGCTGAAGGTCACACAAGCCATGCAGAGCAGCAGGCGTGGAACAGAGTCGGCATTTTCAGGCTCAGGTTAATGCTAAGCACAGGACCAGGCTGCTTCCCCAAGTTAGGGCTAATTTCATCAACAAAGGGGACAAAAGCATTTCAAAAGGCTGATTATTTCCCCCCAGCCCTATTCAAAGTAGCTTTGGTAGTACAATCTCGTGATTGTGAACATTCAGAGTGCTTCCCTGCTTCTCAGGAAAAAAAAGTTGTTTGCCTCAGGGCTATTTAGGCAGAAAGAGTGCTAGGGAACAGCCTATCTCAGTCAAATGAATCACTCCTATCTGGCCATAAGCACTACAGATGTGTTGCAATCACCGGTTAATAATTGCTTTCAGATCAAATAATATTCAAGAGATTACCACATCTGTAAGATGCCCTAAGTAAAAGCACAGGAGATATTGTACAGGCTGATTTAGAAAACCAGGCTGTTATTTATAGGGACAGCAACTTTGTGTTATATTACTGATGCACAGCAAGGCAGAACCTACATTTTAAGCACAAGAGCAATATAAATCATCTCAGTGCCCTCGTGATTGCAATCTTATTAGCTAAGCCTGCCATCAACATGGTCTTTGATTTGGAAAGCACCTGTAAAGCTGTTTATGCCTGTTGTGGATCCTCCTCCTGCTCCCCCTTTATGATGTTTATCATTCTGCACCTGTGCTGTGAGCATCAGTTGAATTATTTCTCCTGACTGTCAGAAAGTGTCTCATCACAGTCCAGAATCAAATTAAGCATACTGCATATGCTCTCTTCTGTGAGACTGGTGTTGGGTTTGGGGAACTGACCGGCTACAGAAGCATCTGCACAATAACCAGAGGATCAGCAGGTTTCAGCTCTGCAACCGTGTGGTTTGGCTTTCTTCCCCTGTCTCCCCCTGCTCTTTAGAAACAGGTGGTATTTATCTAAGCAGCCTGCACTGGGCAGCTGGCTGATGGGTCCCTCCAGCTGGACATCTTCTCTACATTTAGTTCAGCCACACCTGCTTCAGATAGCAAACAAGAAGTGTTTTTATCTTCTGAATCTGGAGGAAAAGGAGGAGGGGGTGGGGGGGTTATGTGAGATGAGACAAGTTGAAGTGAAGGGGGTGGGGAGGAAGAGGAGGATGAAAAATCCTCGACCAATCACACCTCTTTCAGCTGTAATATTTTGTGATGTTTGCAGAGCCCATCTGGTCCTGTACCAGAGAAAAAAGAGTGAAGTTCAAGGGCTTTTTATTTTGCTCTGTTACACTACTCTCTTTAACACAGTTATTTCATTATCTCTTGCTATCATTTGATCAGATTTATCTTCCATTAAAACTTCCTTTCCCTTGAAGTAGACAGTGACATGAGAATGCATGCCTTTCCAAGCTTTTATTGTTCTGAATCAAGAAATGGTAGAATAGTCTCATGAAAGATTAATGACTTCCCGTAAGCATCTTTGTACCTGAGGACAAGCAATTACAAAAATATGTCCAAAAGAAAACAAGAAAGGATATTACACTGTAGTGGCCAGGTATTTCTTGGCAGACAGCAAGCTTAGCTTGTTACACTGCCAGGATGTTTAGAGCTAAGGCAACTACTGTCTTGACCCCACGTATCATATTTTGTTTTGCACATTAGTAGCAATGTTGTCCTTGCAAGAAAAACTGACACTCTACAGGTATGTTGCTTGATGCTTCATTGTATTTCAGTTCCCGTTTATGTGTTAGTACCTATTTCTGAGAGGCAACTATCTGCTCAGAAATAACTCTTAAGGACTCAGATATATATATATATATTCAGAAGCTAATTTATCTAATTTATGTTTTTCTATATTTTGGTGTTTGGTTTTTTTTTTTTCTCCCTTGTGCAGGGTTTTTTCATAAAGTTTGCGTTGGGCTCACAAAGAGAATTAAAGCAAGAATCTTTAAGACTGCCTAAATCTTAAGTACTTTCTAATACTCTAGCTACTGAAGTGAGCATTCATCGTTTGATAGCATTCATCTTTTCCTTTGAGAGAGGCTGGAAGCCAAAGAGCCTACCATGTCTCTAAAGAGAGAACCAATGCTGCAGCATGGGTTGATTGCAACTTCTCTGTTAGTCCCACTGGTACGTTGTGATTAAATGGGAATACTGATGACAAGATATTGTGAATGAGGAGAGTTAAAAGAATAAAAGCCACCAGTGTGGGGGCTCTTTACCACACTCTAACCTCTGTGTCTTGCTGTGTGGGAACTGGTGGGCTGTAGGGACTCCTGTAAAAGCCCTGCTGGAGGGTCAGCACTGGACCTACTTCTGAAAGCTAAGGGGCGACCTGACAGCCAGCCTAAAAATGTGGCAGTTGTTTGAGTTTAGCCATGATGCACTTGGTTTCCTCATCTAGATCCTCAACCCAATGGTCATTTTAGCATAGAACCTTTATAAAATGTCTGAATTTCATCCTTTTCCCAGTAGACCCAGTAAATCAGGATCTACTCATTCTGAGGCCTCAGCTGGGAACCCAAGTAAGCATATTCCTTGGGGAACCATGTTTCATTAAGCCTGAGATTCTTCAGCGACCTGTACTATAAAATCTCTCTTTTGAAGAAAGCACCATTTCATGCCTGCAGATGGGTGTAATATATCCTGTGGTGAATGTATAAGAATACACTCCTGATACAGAACCAGTACAGTACAGTCTATTTTGACATCAAAGCAGTTTTAGTAGGGAGTGGACCAGATGCCAGAAGGCTGTTACTTGTGTAAAGGTGTGTTATGATCACATTTGTAGTTATCAGCATAACAAACCAAGATGAGCAAAAGGAGTACAAATAAAAGTACATTACTCATTTTTATTCAACTGGAGTTCCTTAAGTAAAAACATGACCTGCACTTAATGTACTCTAGAGGAACAAGTGACATTGGTAGTATAACTATCTTTTGTTTCAATGGATGAGTTTTTTGTTCCAGACAATTGACCTGCAGTTGCACTACCAAAATCTGAGACTGAAGGGTACATATTTTTGAAAATACAGAAGGCACTGGGGGATACATCAGCTTCTTAAATCCAAAAGTGATAGCTGCTCTGCTATGGTCACAAGAGGACACTTACACTTCATCAAGAACTTATGAGATTTTCTCTGGATATGTGAAGGCTACATTGGATGGGTTCACTGCATGTCAAAAGAAAAAGTCAGAAAAAAAAGCATAAATCTTTTTCTGCAAGTAAGTGACACCTTAAGCTACACTATTAAACCTGCCCAAAGTGGATGAACTGAGTTAACCAGAGGGACTGTTGCACACTGCTGAAAGCAACAGACCTAAATGAGGTAAAAAGAATAAATGAGAGTGAAATGAAAATAATGAGAAATGGTTTGTATGTGTGAAAGTCTTTATAAATGCTGAAATGTGTAAAATTTAAACTACCATTTAGTTATTATAACATGGGGTGGCCTTTTAAAAACCTGCCATTTTTCCTTGCTGGCTTAGATGCTGATCCCACCGCCAGCTTTCTGCAGTGAAGTCATGTGAATAAGAACCTTTTCTTTAGAATAAGAGCATGCAGTCATCTCCCACAAGTGCCAGCACAGTAAGGCAAACATGCAGGAGACTACAATGTTAAGAGCAGTGAACAGAGGATTGGCATAGTCAAGGCAGAAGCGACCCATGCAGTCAGACATTCAGTTGAGAAAGCCCTTGCAGGGTATGAGACCTTGGTTAGCTTAGAGACTACACCCTTGCACTATGGTATATAGCTTGTGGCAGGGGGGTTGGAGCTCTATGATCCTTGGGGTCCCTTCCAACCCAGACCATTCTATTATTCTAGAGCATGCTGGATTTGCAGTTGTTGGTCTCTGAATTTGTTTTGGTTGGTCTGTGAAAAAAATATGTGGAGAGTTCATGGAGTGTCAGCTGCCCCAAAAGGGTGGGAGTTATGCTGAAAGAAATTCCTACCTCTCTAACTTCATATCATGTCTTTGTAAAAGATGCATGGACAGAATTCCCACTGATCCTAACATTACTGAATGTTACAGGAGGTGAGGAACCCAGTTTTCGGGACTCAGAAAACTCACAGATAATCTGCTCTTACCTAATGCTTTTCTTTATATGTGATCTTGTTGCCTTCTATTTTATTCTCAGCTCCAGGTAACTCACTCGTATTTTGTCTGACAGTGTAAAATCTGATACCGCTACCTGCTCCTCATTACAGTTATCATAATTTTCACAACTGTTTAGTTTTTGAGTTTGTTTTAAAATATCTGTTACCAGCAGGAAAATCTCTAAGCCAAAACAATTTTCTTCCTCCTGAGTTTAAATCTCATTCCCTGAAGGACTATGATGATACTGGATAAGATAATTTTCCATACAGTTTGTGGTGAGTCACAAATCTTCTGTGAAAGCAAATGCAGAAGTGACCTGCAGTATACACAGCAAACATGAGGAACTGCTCTTCTTTACGTGAGATCATTCCAAGAAAGCTGGGACAAGCCTGAGTTGCTTATTGTCTTCTCCATTTTGATGCCAGGTGAAAGGAAAATCAGCACGAGCATAAATACATTAAAAATCCAAATGTGTGAAGTTTCTGTTTGCAAAGAAATCATGAAAGTGTCTTCAGTTTCTAATTTCTGCGTGCACCGTTCCAGCCGTGCCAGTGTGACACACTCTAGCCGGTAGCCCTGATTGACAGGAGCACTCATATTGAGCCTTGACTGACTGCATGTAGGTCTTTCAACAATGGGATTTAACATTCTGACCTAACATTTAATGTATTAATCCTAATTTTATGCCGATACTAAGAGTCTCTGCTGTATTAAATCAACCTAGGTTAATTCCAAATTACGTCTCTCCCACCCACTATCAATAGGTCCACTGTTCGGGTCCCCAGAACTGACCACCCACTTTTATGAGAATCTGCAGCGAATTAGAAAATCTGTCATTGCTGGAGGAGCCGGACAGCTAGGATATGGCCTGTCATTCCTTCCATACAATACACACCCTTTGTCTGCTATCTCTTAAACTAACCTGACATAACTTAGCCCCCCGGTCAATGGTATCTTTATTCCCTCCCAAGGAATGCTTCGTTCACCAGCGTTATTAAGAAATTTCTGGACAATGTTTAGTGGCTGCGCAATCATCCAAGGTTCTATTAAAAAGCCATCTGGGTAATTAATAGCACATTTGTTCTCAGCCTCCTCCCAATTTGTCCATTAGTGGAATAAAAGCACAAGACAAAGGGTAATGTGGTTCAGCTATATTTTACAAGAATTCTTCGGGAAGTTGAAAACACATGATAGTTTTCCGAAGATACATATGTTTATGGGCACTCTACGAGAGAGCAGCAAAAAAACTGCACAAATAAGGGGCTCTTAATCAGGCTTCTCCCCTGTTGATAATGGATTGACTATTGACTGCGTGCTGCCTTGCATTGATGCTCTCCAGCCTGAGATGGGGAGGGTGTGTGAATGGTCTCCTTCATCTCAATTCAATTACAGCTGGTAAAACCGATTCCAAGATCCACGTCAGGGCACCACATCAAAAACAGCATGAATGACTTTTATACTCTTTCACCTGATATTCGAAGGCTTTTCTGAGGTTTCTTTTTAATGTCTCCTCTTGAAAGTGGGATTACAGCCTCAGGCTGCACTCTCTGAGGTTGTTTGATTCCTTCCCTTTCATTTGCTCTTTCTTTTTCTTCTTGAAAGCACCTGAAGAAGAAACACTTTAAGATTTCAGAAGTTTGTTGTGAAAAGGAAGAAATGCTTCACTTGACCTTGGATTTTTAGTCCTTTAATTCTTTTTCAAAACCCTGTAAGTAAGATAGATAGTTACTCTTATTTTGTGCCTGTTGGCACAGAGAAAAGTCAAGTCTGTGTCTTTTAAACACTGTGGAATGAACTATTGCTATATAACAACGCTTCAGCAGCAGGGATCTCTCTTCTACCACAGACAATTAAAACTAATGTTTGTGTATACTCAGTTATTATTTGGTGTAGGGCCAGAGCTGGTGTAAATTCAGTGTTGAGCTCAATAGGACTGTAATGATTTACGCCATGAGTGGATCTGGCCTCTTGAGAAAATGAGTCTGAAATTCATCAGCCAGTCAGATTTTTCATATAAACTACATTGATGGAAAGTTGACTTGTGGATAAAGCGTGATTTTTTCATTAAAAAAGCATCTGCCTTCTGTGGAAATATTTGTTTCTTGGGGTTGAAAAATGAAGTTTCTGAAAACCAAAACTTATTTATTTGTCTTTGTTGCCTCAGGGACTCATGGGGATTACATTTCTGTTGGTTTATTTGTCTTCGTGGGCTGTGCACTGTAGGGGAAGATGCAACTCTCCAATGAATCATGATGCGACATTGTCATGGTTCACCATCTCGTGGAGATCGCAGCACAGATTCAGAGAGCCTGTCTAGACAGCATGTTGTGTACACGCTTTACACACACAATCTAGCCTGCAGAGCACCGTGACAGTATTTTGGAGACTACTACCCTCCACTTTTCTTGATTCTGATTTTAATGTTCTTGAGGTGAAGGTGCTGGTTTGGGTATTTTTTGGTTTTTATTTTTGCAAATTCCCTGGTACGTACAGCGGCTCAGTGTCATTTGAGCTTTCCTGGATCATACTTTCCTTCCTTACTGGGTCTTTGTTTTCCACTCTGGCATCAACTCTCCTTTGTCTTGTATTTTAGCAGATAATCATGGATCAATAACAAGCAGTGTGTGAAATTACCATTTTCGCCATATCCAGTGAATTATTGCAGCTAATGGGATTTCCACCCGGGTGACAAGGAGTCATTGTTTATAATTCTTTTCTCCAAACAGCAAACAGGGATTTTTATTAATATATTGTTTGCAAAACAGTTTTCCACTGGAAAATGAGAAACCTTTCCTGTTTTCTATTCAGCTCTAGTCTAGGAGATAAAGGACCAGGTCCCATAGAGAGCTTTTTCCCACCTTAGCGGAGAGTGTTGGGATTTCAGCCTGGATTTCAGCCAAAGCAAAGAGAGTGTAGAGCACAGAAGCAACACAACACACAGTGGGTTTTTAATTTACTTTGCACTCCAAAGCTTACCCCCTCCACTTGTGTGAAGGAGCTCTTTCCACAGCAGTACAAATATTTGTTGACACTTCACAGCCTCAAGTGCCTGTAAAACACTGCATTTATAAAGTAAGTGCTCTGTAAATACTTGAAGGACTTAAGGTCTGTGTGTCTATGGGTAAGGACCCATATTTAAACTCTTTTTTTGTATGCTGTAGACCTACCGACTTAAGTAGTGCTCCCAGTAAAGGTCACCAAAGCCCTTCAATCTGAACATTCATTCTGAGAGTAATCTCATTAAATTTACAATGTGCTTGTTATCCTGTAGATACTGGTGGACTTGTAGCTGCCTTGGTATTGCCATGCCAGCCAGCAGGCTTGCCAGTCTTTGGTGGCATGGCACAGCTTCTCCTACACAAACTGTCTCAGTTCTGCGCATCACACACTGATATGTCCCTTAGTGTGAGACCAGGCAACAGTGGCTCTCTGGGTAATATTTCTCTTGCCTGTGATGCAGAAAGCAGAGCAACTCACCTTAAACACAGCCCTGGGAACCAGAGCATATTTTCTGACTCTTTTCTGTGAGAACAGAAATCAGGGAGCATGTACACGCTTCTTCATACATCCTAAATAAAAACGGTCAGGAAGACCGCATGGAGGAAGGAAGAACAGTCCCAATGAATCAGGTTCAAAGTCTAAAATCGCTCAGGTGGAAGGCACATGTGGTGAACGGGTCAGAAACATTTACACCACAGTTCCCCAGCTCACAACTTCCACAGATCACATCCACCATGGTCACAACATAGGACCCTCCTTGGCAGTCCATCCGCAGTTGCAATGACACTCCCATCAGCGGCACGTGACCCTCTTTATGTCTAAGTTAGCCTGCATGAGAGAAGCCTATAGTCTTAGAATAATGTTTATGTCTGTGACTGTGTATGCTGTTGGTGTAAAAATCTCCTGAGCCTCAATCCATAAGTGATGCTGGTTGTATCTGGTGCTTACATAAGATGAATGAGCCTGTTTTATCTAAAGTTTTACCTGATATTATTTTTGTTCACGTCTTCCCTTTGGGTTTTGCTTTTTCACTAGCATCTGAAGGTTTCCCTTCAAAGGATTTACAGAAATGTTTTGTCACAGCACCTGAGCTACAAAAAATAATTCTGGGAGTAGTTTTAGACTGTTGTTCAAAGTCTATTGATGTTTAGGTGTTGGGTAACTTCTCCAACTTGCTCTACAAGCTCACACAGAAGACTTGTTAAAGAAATTGGAATTCCTCTGGTTCAGAGGTGAATCAGGCTGTGTTTCAGTGAGGGGAGTAGGGTGCTTCTATGAGTTGGCTGAGTTGCCTTGAAGAAACTGACTTGCTTATACCTGAGGTTTTTGACCTAGGACATTTTTGATTGCATGGGTGCATTAGGTACAAGACAAAACTGACTGATTTTGCACATTATGTAGCAGGAAGTTTTCATTCCATGCCTGCTGTGCTTTAGTTGCACCATCCGTTTTCACAACAGTGTAGAATTCTGTACTTGTTTTTATGTGAGACTATCTGTACACTGGAAGAAGGCTGACTGACCTTAAGCTACTTACATGGGATATTTTTGTGCCATTGACTTTCTGACAAATGAAGGCTGCCTTCTATAAAACTTAAAAGCAGTGCAAGCTGAACTGCTTCTGACCTGTACTTGACCTATTCAGCTTCATCTACTCCTGACAGACTTTTCAACAGTGAGCTCACAAAACTCTCTTTTTTTTTTGCATTACTCTTGGATAAAGCCATTAGGCAATTTTTTTTTCTTCGCTGTTTTAGTTTCATTGAGCTTTGTGTTTTGCTGTTTCTGCTCATTCTTTCCTCCCCAGGTCCATCTTGTAAGAAAAGCCCAGAGAACATTTTATTTACTACTGGTAGCAGAGTGCATTTCCAAACGGTGCGAGTGTGCCGAGAGCTTTCCGCACATGGACGAATAGGACAATTTAGGAAAAAAACCTCCCAGTCACTTCATAGAAACACATATTCTAGCTGAATATATGCACAGAAAACTGCATATCATGAGCTTAAAATGCTCCCAGGGTTTCTCATTCATGTTAGAGGAGGTTGAACTGAGAAGGAAAAAAATCCCACAATTTCCTCTCATGTTTTCGTGTATCTCTCAAAACAAAGTGGTTCTTAGTCAGCATTATTTCATTTTGAGTAGCTCCGTTTTTAGTATTTTGAGTCCAGTTTTATGGCATACTGAGTATATCCTGTGAGGTGCTGCATGTGTACTGAAAGCAGTAGGAGTAGGCGTTAAACACTGTTTCCTGGAAAGCTTTTCAGTGACAGAAATATATGTAAAACTACAGTATTTTTTTCTTCACTGTTCTTTTCACCGAAAAACCCCCAAACACCTTAAGATGAAGCTACTACTTTGTTCTATTTTCCACTGATTTTCAGTTCATGGTGTGAATAGTAATTTATTTGTCTTGACGTGTCTTTTGCATACAAAGTATGAATGGAAATTTTCTGCTTTATCCATGTAATTAGAAATTAGGCCAAATGGATTCTGTGAAGTCACTGGAGGAAATGTTGTACACTTTGGAACATTTTTATTTGCACAATAAGATAGCAGCATAAATCACCATAGTGCACCAGACCACTGTAATAACTTCTTCCAATGATTAAAGACAAAGATCTGCTATATAGAAATCAACATGGTTTGTCCCCATTAAGGTAAGCTCATTAGAAAAACTAGAATAGAAACATATGGACCAGATTCTAATGAACAGATTATTGAGTAAATTAAACTTTTAGATCTACATTGCCTTGTTCTACACTCATGAACTTCAGTGTTTCAATGTGATACACAAAGAGATCAAGAGGCCTATGCATCTACTGCCTCAAGGAATTTCACTTATTTTGATGAAGTCCATTGCCCTGTACTTTCTGCTTGTGCTTTACATGCTTTTCCTACTCTCTCTGTAAGAGGTGGTCTTGTCACAGGCACCAAAATTACATCAAAGTAACATTTCTAAGGCATTCCATACAAAGGAGTGAGGAAAAGGGAAGGCTAATGCCTGCCTTAGTCTTCTTTTGTGCTGCTGAGGCAATAAAATATGTGCTATTGTGTCATGTAGCCTCTGTCCAGAGAAAGACTGTGAATCCATTTTGGGTACAAAGACAGTTTTTTTTCTCCCTTAGGGTAAATGGTAAATTTGAGAATATGTTTCTCTAATCCATCTTCAGTAGTTTTCCTGTACATACAGTATCTCTCTTACACAGTGGTTCTAGAGCCACCAGCACAATAAGTGTTGTACTGAAACACAGCAGAAGGACAGTTGTTATCATCCCTTATGATGGTATCAGGCAGGTCTTGGTAGGCATTGTGAGGGTTTTCAGTTGTGTGTGACAACAGAAGATACTATGGTTGTGTTCTGTTCACTGGCCAAATTTTTCAGTTTAATTTTTTTTCCTATACTCTGTAAATATTGTTGGCAGAAAAGGAAGGAGTACAGGGAGACGTGGATTTCTGGACTCTGAGATGATAAGTGAGTTAGATTTGTAAATAGCAAACAGATGATGGTGATGAAGAAATTATTTGTTGACTGATAATGAAAGCCAATTGAAAAGTGCAAAGATTAAATAATAATGTGTCTGGAAGTCATACATTGTAATTAATCTTCTTGTCCTTGTTCATTCATACTCCTTCTACTGAAGGACCTTTGCCAGAATGTAGTAATCAAGAAAGAGACATAGCTAATTCCCATATCCCTACAGATTGATTTCCTGATTAAAAGTTTACATTTTCAACCTGCCCTTTTCTCGGGCCAGCTCATTAAAAACACTTTACAGCACTAGTTACTTCTGGGTTACAATGCACTGTAGTTTGTATTACCATTGGTTCAGTTGTTAAAAATATCAAGTACCTGATGTCCAAACCAGTTCCATGAAAACCATTAAAACATATTAAGATGTTTTTCTGGTTTTTTAGCTTTCTTATGTGGTCCTATCCTTGAATTTGTTTTCCTAAGACTGAAAAATTCAGACTTCAGTGCATATATCAAAACATGTGCCTCCCATTTGGATGCTTGTTGCAGACTTCATTTTCCTACCCTCAGACTCTGTGATGAGAGATGCTGCTCCCATACTGCATCAGTTTGCCTTTATTTTCCTCTGATCCTCTTCACACCCTTCCTTGCGGTGACCCCAGTCTCTTGCTCCCACCTGATCTCTGTTTGGCCCAGCCCCACATGTCCTTTCACAACTTCCTAGCCCCTCTCACTCTCACAGTTGGACTTTTCGGTGTCTTTGGGATTTCCCTCGATTGTATCCTTATGTCCCCTTCAGCAATTTCCTCGCTCTAAGCAGTTCTGTACCTCAAATGAATGTTTTTATATTAACAAATTCAACATATTTTCAAAGAGAACAACAAAACCCCACAACCTTTCCTACTGCTGCAAATATGAGGTCAGAGCTCTAGATGTGAGTTTAATGATTCTGAATTTTTCTCTTGCCACTACTGATTCTTATTAACTTAAAGGTATAACATGGATGATACATGGCTTCTGTATGAGTGATGTTCCCATCTTCTGGGAATTTCTAATTATTTCAGAATAATATTTATAGAAGAAGGTATTTACACACAGAGAAAAATACAAGTCAGAAGCCCGTTCTTATTCATACAAGTACTATGGACAAGTTTGCCTAGTTGGGAAGTCTGCAGTCCACTTCAGGTGTCCTGGTCACTGAAGCAAGTAGATTCCCCATGTCCTGTATGTCTTTTTGGAAAAAGGTGAATGGTTTATTAGTTTGGGGTTCTGAAGCAACCATTCCTTCAACTGTTCCTCCTTTTCTTTATCTGAGAGTATCCTGGAGGTTGAGCTGCTCACTTATTCCTTCTTTAACTTGTGATGTGCTGGAGTATTCATAGCTTTTTTGGCAAATTAAGTGGCAGATTTAGTGCTGGTGCGAATGAGGAACCTCTGTCAGAACTGTGCTTTATAATCTACTAAAAATTCCTTCCTGAAAATGATTGTCTTGAGAGGAATAAACAAAAAAAGGAATCAGAAATCCAGAAGAGACTTTTTCCACTGGGTTCCTCATAATTTAGATATTGTCATACAGTTCCTTCAAGGTTAGTTGTAAAAGGTAAAAGGATGTTTTGCATATGTGAGCAAGTTTATCTTCTGTAGCTAAAGGGCTTCAGAAAACCTGTTATAGATAGAATATGGAATTGTGTAGTCTCAATATGAAAGATGTTATGAATCTTGGGGTAGAAATCCTAATTTTCTTCTTTATCCTGAAAAGTATACCCATTTGAAATATCAGCGTGGCTTAACACCATATATTGGACTTCTTTTAATATAACTCACTAACATAACATAAATCAGAGAAGTTATGTCTCTTCTTATGCCTATCACTGTCATTCATCCAGAAATATTTCACTGGACTAAATGAACACTTTATGTGTGACATTCTAGAGAATTATAAATCAGTCAAGCTTAACCTTAGGGCCCCAGGAAGCTACAGACACACTCACACAAAACAAAATTGTAAGCAAAAAAGTCATGAGAAACATTAATAAAAAAATAAAAATTATAAAATTATGAGAAGCAGTCAGAACAGATTGCCAAAAGCAGATTGAGCCAAAGCTAGTTCCAAATCTAATTTTATTCCTCGCTGAATAAGTAGTGTGATGGATAGGCAGGAAACAACAATAGTGACATATTTTGCCTCTAGGGAAGTTTTTAAAAATACAACCTCCATGTGACATCTGTAAAGAATGGGAAAATGGTATTTTGACTTTTCTAGGTGAAAGCCAGGTCAAGATCAGTAGAGGCAGAATTGCTTGAACACCTGTACCTAAACAGTAGTTATTTCGGATTTTCTGTTATGCATACAGGTAGGATTCTGGAAGGGCATCTTCAGCCTGTGTCATTCATCACTTTCAGTATAGACCTGGCTGGTAGATTAGAGAACATGTTTACAAAATACACAAATAGCAAAAGGTCTGTGAAGGGTTACTAGCAGACTGTAAGAAACAATCAGCATTTAAAATGCCTTTGAAAAGTTGAGAATGACAGAAATAAATTAATTGGATGAAATGAATTCCATGGAGAAAAAATCAAAGGACAGAAAAAATAATAGCGCTTCAATGTGCAGAATAATTGGTCGAAGTAGTAATAAACAAGTGAACACAATGAGGGTGAAAGGGAAATGGGGTTCTTGGTTTTAGTGTTGAAAGAATTCTAGGTAGAACTCAAGAAAAGTGTGTCTTTTATTTGACTTTCATTAGGCTTTGTCTGGACCAATGTTTCCATATTGGCATACCTCCTTTCAGAACAGGTGCAGATCAGTAAGAGACAGCCCAAAATGATAACAGCAAAAGAGCTTTATAAAACACAACCCACAGGACACATTAATTAGTAAAGATTCATCTGGGAGATATGAAAGGACTAACTACATCTAGGGAAGCCTAAATGTCACCTGCGGAGGATGGCTGGATGTAAACTTGAATTTAGAGTAGGGTTGTGGTTGGCATAGACAATATTCTGAGGCTCCTCTATTTGTGTGTTACACAGCTATGGTGCTAGACTTTGTTCAATTTAAAGCAACATTTGTCATGTTTTCCTTCTTCATGCTTTCTGAGCTGGTGATTGAGGAAGCTGGGGCAGGTCCCATCATGCTTTAGAGTTAATGTATGTTTACACAAGGAACAGTGTCTTTGCACTTGAGGTATTCAAAAACAGATTAAATCATTAGGGCCTCAGTGGTGCTAAGGGAATTTGGATGCCTGTCTATGTCCTGTAAAAACAGACAGAACCTCCCCAACAAGCCAAAGCCATAAGCTAAGGTTACTATTTAGCCGTATACCGGTCCATTAAGTGCTGAAGCTGTTACCTTGCCCACACTGCAGCAGCTTTGGCACACTTTCAGGACACAAGGACATCATTCTCAGTGAACAGCCTGATGCACAGAGGCTTCAGCAGTAGGTCAAGTTGTTGTAAGACTCATCTTCACTCCTGTGGATTTACCTAGAGATGGACTGAGATGTCTGCTTACAGTTTCTGCAAACGTGGGAAACGTGGCTGCTCGTCAGATGCGCAGACACTGTGGTGTGGGCTACCAGATGGGTGGACAAGTTGTGGGCCACATGAAGTTAGTTAGATCAGAAATGTCTGTGAGATGAGTTGATAGGAATTTCAGGAGCATGCAAACCACAGCGTTTCCAGCGTGTCGCTGGCTTGCTGTTTCTCTGTGCTCATGCATACAGACCTCTAGTACAATGACCCTGATTTTTTTTCAAGGATGAAGGAAGGTATTTGCTGGGTGCTGGGTCTGACATTTGGCTTGGAGTCCTCAGGGCAGTCTTGGGAGAAACTTTTCTGAATTATGGGTTATGTGATGAAGACCATGTAACTCCTTAATACCTCATTTGTGATGGTGGAGAACACAGGGTAAATGACACAAAAGAAACACAGAACTGTGACCTGATTCTTAAATTGATCCCCATGTCTGTTGTCACTGCATATCTTGATGGATGGACAAAAGCAGCCTTGTCCAGTTTGGGTCTGATAAAGGAAATACACAATATAGTATTTGTGTGGCTGCGGGAAAACTCTGCTTTGATTTCTAATTATAGTTAGATACTTTAAAAAAAAATAAAATTAAACCCCACAGAAGCAACAACCAAAAAGATAAGTATATGGCATTTTATTTTAATGGTGCTAATGCCTTTTTCAGTGAAGTTAATAATTTTACTGATGATGAAAATGCTCATTAATATTCACTAGATCAGTATTCAGATGAAAGTATTAATCAAATAATCAATTGCCAGAGAATGCACGTTCATTTTAAGACTAAATATTATAACTAGCCTCTTTCTTATTCAGAATGTAAAGTAATAAAATATATGGACAAAAGGCTTGTTTGTGGTGGTTGTTTGTCACTCAACTAATTTTGATTCAAAAGAAAATTGTAGTGTCACTTCATTAACTTACAGCTTGCTCTGGGATAGCCTAATGGCCAGCTAACAGTGTGATCTTGTATTCATGTGTCACTGAAGAGTAAAAATAGGATAGATCAGGACTTTTGCAATATCTTAAAGGGTTTCCATCCCTCCAACTCTATTTCTTTGGGGTTTTTTTTCCCTTTTGTCATGCTGAAGTCCAGGTGTCCTCATCCTGAGCAGCCAGAAATTGCTGGTCCGTGCAGGCATGTCTAGCTCACACTCACCCTGCTGTCTACAAGTCTCTGGCACAGCCCCCTCCTCTCCCACACACAGTCCCTCCATGCTCAGCAGCAAATGCAAAGCCTCTAGTACACAAAAATCTCAAAGCTTTTAAAGCTTTGAAAAACTACCATGCACCCTTGAAAGAGATCAGGAGTCACTGAGAATTTTGTCACTGCACCAGACTGTTCTTACCGGAAAGGGATTTGTTCAATGAAGTTATCTGTGAAGATCATTTCCTAGGATAATTCCTCAGAGCTGCTCCTGTTCCCAGGGAAATACAAAGTCTCTTTCCCCTGCATAATCCTCAGTAGTCTCAGCCAATCTTATTTGGGCAAAAAGTCTTTAGAATTTTGTCACAGGGCCTAACTTGGTCCCTTTCCCAAAAATTTCATGCTTGGGTACCAAGTAGCGCCTCTGCTATTAGTGATTAATTTCATCAACATAGAACTAGCACAGTTGTATCCTGATGTCTTTTTTATTTTTCCACTCCACATACCTGATTAAGAATTTAACCACATGCAGTAATTGCTTGCATTAATGCACTAGACAGAATCCCTAATGAAGTGTTAAATAGATTTCTATGGCACATTGCACTTTACTGTGAAGAAAAGATAAAGTAATAAACATTTGTGAACAAAATAACGAGTAAGATTGGGGAGTCAAGATGCCACAGTGTAAAGAGACCCGATTTGCAAATTGCCTTTGTATATCCTAGGCTCATCTTGGCTTTCAGTGTCTTTCAAGATTCACCTTTTACTTACAAATTCTCAAGTTTTACTCTTTAGTTACAATTTTTTCAAGCTTTACCTTTCACTTATAATTTCCAGTCACTCCAAGTCTTCAAAATCGTGCTTCTTATGTCCTTCACATCCCAAACCCTGCAAAATGGCAAGCGTGTTTTTGCATTAAACAGATGCTTCCCTTTTAAAAAAAAAAAAGTTTGTTACAAGAGAATAGACTTCAGGATCGAGGGAATTAGGTAAGCTGTGCAATTACCAGAAAATACATGCTCCAGTGCAACTGGAAAGCACCATCTGGGATGTTTCAGACTGTAACAGTTCTGCAAAAATCCACTTGTTGAAAGAAACAGACACTGCAAGGGCATTTAATCATCTCACTTTCTTATATAAAAGGAAATCCCTGAACTCCTTTAGAATATCAGCTTTCGGTATAATTAGCCTGGTGATGATAATGTGCTTCACAAAGAGTGGTGGGTTTTTTGAAAGATTTCAGGTATCCCAGAAACACATTTATCAGCTGATGCTATCTTGTGCCACCATCACCCAGAGAGTTTGGCAAAGCAGACCTGTAGAGACAATTTCACCTTAGCTCCCTGAACGTTTTGAAAGGCAGACTCCAATCAGACTGTCTGTAAGATGCATGGGACACACGCTAGCAGAGAGATTTCCAGCAGCTTGTGGAAACAGCTAAAGATATGCTCATATCTTCACAATAACAATGGCACCTCATCACACACTGATCAGCTGTTGGCCCTTTTTTAACCCTGCACTGTTTTGAAAGAAAATTCATTATCCTATGGATATTTTTAAAAAATAGTTGAGAAACCAGTCAATCATTCTGCATCACAAGCTACTGACACTGGGCTTTGCTCAGCCACACACATCTGTGTACAACTTGGCTTTTCTTCTGGTGCAAACAGAAAGACCGGTAAAATCTCTGACTTTGATACTGCACCAGGGATTAAATATATCTGTCTTTGTCTTAGCATTTCTTTCTTACTTGGATAGAAAACAGTAGGTTTTGAAATTCGTATGTACCGGTGAGGCCCTCTTCTCCATATTGCACCTAGAAGATACTCTTTTTCATGGGCCAGTTGTTCCTACAACTAGGAGCCCCAGCAGAGCCTTACGGGCTATGATGTGGCTGTTTGTTTGGCTGTAGCACTGTGGCTACACTGAAAACACTGAAGCTGATGTGGCCTATGTGCTTGCACTGTACTGAATGCAGACTTGATCTAATGCTGATTGAAAAGTTATGTGACTGCTGGGCTCTCCTAGCATGTCCCACAGACAGCTGATGACACCACTGTGCTAACACAGCCCTCTGGAAAGCTCATTTTGCCCACTGTATCCTGTAGACATCTATACTGCAATGGCGGCAAAGATTCCAAGGGTGGAGGCATTAGCTAACCTAACTTTTTACTCATGGATTATCAACATCCTTCCCGAAAAAATGTCTTCAGATGTCATAAATGGTTCATGGGTTAAGTTGTGATCCTTCCACTCATGTGTCATGTTTTTGGATGTCCAAACACTGTGCAGGTGAAATATTTGGCCTTGTGTGAAGTCCTATATGTTCTAAGAGTTTCAAAACCTGAACTGTGGTGGTACAAGTTAACCAGCAACAAAACAATCCTAACCAGAACCTAACCGTCACCAGAGGAAGCCTCTACCACAGGCACAGGCTTGCTGACAAGAACATTTCTTGTTCCTCAGCACAAACTTCTAAAGCAGTCCATGAAGACACAAGAACCTATTGGAGGTGTGTGGAGGTTACCTATAGGTACCTCTGCACTCTCTGGCATCTCCACTTTAACACCTACTTTGACACAAAATTTGGTCTGATGTCACTGCGGTCATTTGTGATGTGTTACCAGCACAATTACATCCACATTAGGAGCGGCTTGGATGTCAGCAAGGAAATCCCAATGCCTAACTCTCACTCACCCGATATAAACTGAAGTCTAAGATTTATATTGAGTTATTGTGTAGTAAGGACAGTAGCTGGCATACTTACTAATATCTTTTAGTGGTTGAACATAGAAGGGAATTCGCACAACCCGTTCGGGCACCCTGGGTCCCCCTTCTCAGGTGTGAAGCGTGAATCTAAAGCATATGAGCAGCTACAGCAAAGGAAGCTTGTTGCACAATGCCTGTCTTTGTTACAAGCCAGTCTTACTGGAACCTGAAATTTTGCCATCTATATGACTTTAATCAAACCAACAGATGTTAATCAGCTGGCGTTGCTTTGTTCACGTGGAGTGTTATGTGCCACTACTGTGGAAAAGGACTTAAAAGAGAAAGCAAAGCACAGATGTCCTGAGCTCTAAGTGGTGAGACCAGATGATGAATTACACTGGAGCTGCTTGTATGTATGTCCCTTACAAATGTTCAGAAATTAATGTGCCTCCGTTCTGCTTATCGTGCAAGCGATGCTGTTGGGCGATTACCCTCACAGCACCATCCCACCAAAGCTCAAGTCCTAATCCAAATCTGTATTATTCTGTTTCAAAGCAGGTCTTTTTTTTTTTTTTTTACCAGTTTGTGTAAAACAGCACAGCTCCTTGGAAGCCAATAAATACTGAGTATTTTAAGTCAAGGGAGTAATGTTGCCTGGTCTCTGTTATTCATTAGGACTCTTTTCCAACAGTGAGACTTCTGAGAAACAGCTAGAAATTTAGCTATGCAACATCACTTAAATAGAAAGAATAGAAAGAGATTTTAATTACTTTTTTTTTCTTATTGTGGAAAAAAATGGAACCTGTGTGTCAGGGTAGGAGATTACAGGAGAATCCTGCTTTTCTGCAATAATTATAATTTTCTTTGTCCAAATAATTTTATCTTTTTCCTGCTACTACTTTAGTTCTGTTTTAGAGTTTTGTGTGCCTTTATTTATTGCTGTATAAGAAAGAAAGAAGAGTGAAGTCTGACATGATCAAAGAATCCTGACTCAGCACAGCACATGCAAGCCATTTCAGTTCAAGTGTTCAGTCACTAATTATCACAAGACTAGACTAGTCTGAGAGAAGAAGTAGGAGAAATCATGGATAAAAAAGGAGACTTATGGCAGAACTGAAAGGGAGATCACTCATTTGATAGGTCATATGAGAGAAAGGAGAATGGTTGAGGGTACAGGCAGAGAACATCTGTTAGGGCACAGTTTCCTTGTTTTTTTCTCCGATTTACATCTAGCAATGGTATCTGACAGGCCTTGACATTATCAGTACTGCTAAACTGGTATCCAGCCTTTTCTTAGTGAGATCTGGTATTGATTCTGACCTGGAAATACTGCATGGTCTCCAGAGAAATAGATCTTGTCTGGGGATATTCCATGCTCCTTTGCACAAGGAGATGGGTGGGAAGCAAACAGGGTACAAAGAGGTTTGCTGTGCATGTGACTGAACCCTTCCAGCCATGCTACCACAGTGTGAAACTCAATCTAGGAAGATGTGAGAAACATTAGGAGAGACTAGCAGTCATGTAACTTGAATCAGCATTAGGTCATGTCTAACTTCAAGGTACTGTAAGGACCTGTTCTGTGTCAGATCCACTGCAAAAAGACAGGGTGTTTGTCCTCCTTAGCAAGGAGCACCGGTGAGTAGTTTAGTGCTAATTATGCCAAATACTTGAGCTTCAATGTAAGAGCTCAGAAGTTCAAGCAAACCTGAGGCTGAAGTTGTCTTTCCAGAAGGACAAGTGTCCAACAGAAACTTGGAGGTGGGGGGGTGGGGTGGTGTGGCTAGCAGGCACTCCCAGGATGGCTGACCCCAGTCTGTGCTTACTGTCACCTCATGCACTGTTTTTGGCTGGGATGCAGTTAAGTTTTTCATAATAGCTTGTATGAGCTGGGAACAGTGTCAATAACAGAGATATTTTACCTATTGCTGAGCAGAGCTTACACAGAGCCAAGACCTTCTCTGGTTCTCATGCCTGTGGAGGAGGCTGGGAGTGCACAAGGAGTTGGGAACGGACATAGATGGGACAGCTGATGCCAACTGACCCAAGGGATATTCCATACCATATGACACCATGTTCAGCAATACGAACTGGGGGAAGATGAGAATGGGGCGGATGTTCAGAGTGAAGGCGTTTGTCTTCCTGAGTAATGTCTTTGTGCGATGAAGCCCTGCTTTCCTGGAAATGACTAAATACCTGCTTGCTGATATGGAAGTAGTGAATTAATTCCTTACTTTGCTTTGCTTGCACGTGCAGCTTCTGCTTTACCTATTAAACTGTCTTTATCTCATCCCATGAGTGTTTGCACTTTTATCCTTCCAATCCACTCCCCCCCAATCCCGCTGGGGGAGGATGAGTGAGCAGCTGAGCAGGGCTTAGCTGGTCACCAAGGATAAACCTGTAGTCTGTGTGGACAGAGTGGCAATCCTCACTTATGTCCAGGAGTATTTTACCACTTTCTGAGATGAAGTATTTTGATAATAAATCTAATTTAGGATCCTGTTTGCCTAACCGTTGCTATATAACCACTGAGGAAAGACTTCCAGCGTGTACCCTCTGTTTACTCTATGGGCAACCTAATACCTTAGATGCCTGATTTTAGGTTGCTTACACCTCCCCTTTTATCTCCCAGTACTATCTGGTACTGGTTTAGTCTTTATTCTTTTCTTGAAAACAAAGAAAGCAGAAACATGGGAAAATACTATTCTTGAGAGTTGAACATAATCATCTTGAATATTATGGATAGTGAGTCTGGAACATGGCTAGTGTAATAAAAGGGGGTTTTACGAAACTGCATTGAAGTGGGAGCTTCTGAGCTTTCTACAGTTTTTGCAGAAATCAAAATGTTAGCTCACCCGTCAGGCCAAGTTTGGGTGCAATATCCTGTCCAGAGCTCCAAACACCAGTGGTTAACAAGTGTGCCCAGCATTGCTGGGATGTCTGACACTAACATTCCACCACTTGATTGCCAATTAGACCTGCAGAATAAAGGATGGCACATTGCCAGAGGGACATTCTTTTGACCCAGGCTTCAGACAAAAAAACCCCTTTTTTCTCTGCAGACACGTTTTGTGTCTATTTGTGGTACTTCCAGTGCTTAGGGGGTCTACAGGAAAGCTGGAGATCAACAGTTTATCAGGAAATGTAGAGACAGGACAAAGACTAATGGGTTTAAACTAAAAGAGGGTCAATTTAGATTAGGTATTAGGAAAAAAATCTTTATTGTGAGGGTGGTGAGGCGCTGGCACAGACTGCCCAGAGAAGCTGTGGTTACCCCCTCCCTGTCAGTGTTCAAGGCCAGGTTGGATGGGGATTTGGGCAGCCTGGTCTAGTGGAGGGTGTCCCTGACCGTGGCAGGGGGCTGGAACTAGATGAGCTTTGAGGTCCCTTCCAACCCAAACCAGTCTGCGATTCTGTGATTCTAACAGTTATTTTTGGAGGTTGCCATTCTTACTAAATTATCCAACAACCACAAGAGCACATGAATCAAGTTCTTTTGTTTGCACATTTATGGTTTAATGTAATTTATGGTATCAAAGTATGTGACTTGTCATACTAACTTAATGGAAAATTAACAGGGGTTCCATCTCTTGTTGTGGCTCTGCCTGTACAGTATGAACAACTTGGTGCAAACCGCGGCAATCAACCACTAGTCACTTCTTATTATAGGGAGCAGACATTTAAGTTGCAGAAATCCTACATCTTGTGGTGCTGTCTGGAAAGCAGAGACCATGATTTGTGGAGCAATCCTGACAAAAACTGAAGACTGTGGGATCTCCCACTGTGCATATTATTTGACAGTTCAGGAGAAGAATGAAAAATGAAGATTAGAGCACTCCAACCCTAAGCCTGGCTCTTCTCTGTAATGTATTTCAAAAGAAAAGAACCCAAGAAAAGAGACAATATGAGGCTTGCTTGGCAGTCCCAAATTGGCTTCCGCCATGTTGTATTTTGAATTTTGAATTGGGTTCTATGCTAGGAGACTTTATTTGTTATTTGTATTCCAAGGAATATATTTATTCCTTCTTGTGCATATATTTTAACATCCTCCCCTTTCCTCTCCCCATTCATATGCATTCATTTTATCAGTTTTTAAATTCAAGCAGTTATTAATGCTATAATAAATTTCTGAAATGAAATATGATGTACACATAGAGATTGATTTCTGTTTGCCATCTTTGTAGTTTGCTGATTTTGTCAGACATCATAGTTTTTTCTTCCATTAATGTTCACATCAGTAGTTTAGACCCAGTCTTATTTTTCCTGTAAGTCTGCAAGAAATGTGACAATCACTTTGACATTCTTAAACTGACCTGAACAATAGAATTAACTGAAACCATAGAATATTTTTCTTAAGGTGACACAAAAATGTTCTGAATTTGTATTTAATAACTTGAATCAGAGGAAAAACATCACACCTGCAAGAACTTTTTTCTTAAATCCTTATTCCTTCAGTTCAGAACTGAAAAGATTAGTTGCAGTAATAATAATAAGCACATTTGAGTGAATTAGAAGCAAGTTTTCATTCACAATGCTTGAATGTCTTTTTCTACTCAATTCATATTCACTCTTGGAGCCACTCTGGTTCACACTAAAAAGTCCATGGAAAATTAAATTTCTGTCTGTGCCAAAACTAGTGAAGCAAATCAAGTACAACAATCTCTGGAACAGCAGAATTTTTGTCCAAATTTCTTATTAGTATTAAGATGCCTATCAGCTGATTCTGGCAACTGAAGGCATTACTGAGGTAGTGTAGATCACTGTTGCTTGAATTGCCCTCTGCTCAGCTACACTTTTTTTTTTCTCCAGTTTGGGTTTTTCTTTTTTTTTTTCCTTTTTTTCTTTTTTCCTTTTTCTCCTGTTTGTGTGGACTGATTCCTAGAGACTCTGTGTGAAAGAACCTATAGAGGTCTGACCCTGCTTTCCCACAAAGACCATGCACAGTCATATATGCATTAATAATAAATTCTCTTTCAGAATGTATCCTGTTGTAGGACACATGAACACAAGAAGAAAAATTAAAGATGGGAGCCCATGTAATAACCATGAGAATGAATCATCAGAGGAATTAGATGCAGAAATATCTTGCAGAATCAACCTAGGGAGTGGAAATTCAAAAGGGCAAATGCAATATTCACGTGCCGAGTAGAGAAGGTGATCTCCAGTGCAGCCAGGCTTTAAGAGAGTTGGAATGAAGTAATCCAGAGCTGTTCCTATGGCAATCTTGAATAGGCAACAAATCTTTGTGGCCGGTTGCACTGTGAATCGACAGCTGGTGATGGATTAATGGAATATTTTCTCAATGGCTATTTCAAGCAAATTCTTTTCTTTCTTTGCAGACTGAAAACTAAAACATACAGATATCCTATACACTGAACTCCTTCACACGCAGACATATTTTCCTCCTGTGCTGAAAAAAGCACCCTACAAAAAAACCTATGCATTAGGCAAAAACACTAGCAAAAACCTAGCTAACTGTGTTGTGTTGGCAATTTCATAGCCTCCCTCCAAGTAGCAGTGTAAGCGGAGTTCCTCAAGGGTCTATGCTGGGACTAGTGCTGTTTAATACCTTTATTAATGATATTGATGGTGTGATTGAGTGCACCCTCAGCAAATTTGCTGATGACACCAAGCTGAGTGGTGAAGCTAATGTGCTAGAGGGATGGAATACCATCCAGAGGGACCTGGACAGGCTGGAGAATTGGGCCCAGGTGAGCCTCATGAGGTTCAATAAAGCTAAGTGCGGAGTCCTGCACCTGGGTCAGGACAATCCCCATTATCCATATAGGTTAGGAAAGCAGCCCTGAGGAAAAGAACGTGGGAGTACTTGTGGATGAGAAGCTAGACATGAGCCACCAATTTGCATGAGCCAACCGCATTCTGGGCTGCAGCAAAACAAGTGTGGCCAGCAGATAAAAAGAGGTGATTCTGCCCCTCTACTCTGCTCCGGTGAGACCTCACCTGGAGTACTGTGTCCAGCTTTGGAGCCCTCAACACAAGAAGGACATGGACCTGTTGGAACACCTCTCCTATGAATATAGGCTGAGAGAGTTGGGCTTGTTCAGCCTAGAGAAGAGAAGGCTCCAGGGGGACCTTACAGTGGACTTCCAATACCTGAAAGGTGCCTATAAGAAAGCTGGGGAAGAACTGTTCATGAGGGTATGTAGCAGTAAGATGAGGGTAATGGTTTTAAACATGATAAGGGGAGATTTAGGTTGGATGTTAGGAAAAAAATCTTCAATATGAGGGTGGTAGATTACTGGAACAGGTTGCCCAGTGAGGTAGGAAAGGCCCCATCCCTGCAGATATTTGAGGTCAGGCTTGATGGGGCTCTGAGTGACCTTATCTAGTGAAGATGTCCCTGCTTACTGCAAAGGAGTTGGACTAGATGACCTTTAAAGGTCCCTTCTAATCTTACAGATTCTGTAATTCTATGTAGGATGAAAGTAATTCTCTCTTTGAAGAGAATGTAGTTCCTCAGTAACTTGCCTCACTCCCTTGCTTTCTTTGAAATGTAACTTATCATGGATCTAGAAGTATAGCTTTATTTCTCTGTATCGAGACTTGCTGTTATTTAGGGCTATCGTAGTGGCAACCTGCTTCATGCAAGAGTAGCTTCCTTAACCAATATTAGGAACTGTCTCAATTTGCTTCCATGAAGGTAGAAAAATCACAGCCCTGAGATGATTAATTGTCTCATTTTTGAGGAAAGTGAGACTTTAGGGACAAGAGGAGCTGCTGGGTAGCCTTCGTCCTTTACACTTCTTTAGTGCAGAACAGAAGTGTGGGTTCTAGATGTACAGTGGTGGGTATGTGGGCTGGCAGAGATGATGGGGGAAGGGTTTTTTCCTAACCACATCTAAGCCAGCTATGCCAAAATTAAATTGAGAAGGAAAAAATGCATCTGGAAAATTGCAGCAATTTAAAGCGCAGTATTTTAGTGCAAGTCCAGGGGGATAAGCAGGGGTGTAGTGACATTTATCAATAGCTACAACATAGAGTTCCAACAAAAAGAAAAGGAACAATCTGCTCTCTGCCCTTGGCATGATAATTTGCCTTTTACCTTCTGCATTTTCATATATTAGTTTGAAAAGCAGAGGACCAAAACAATCAGCAACAGATGTTCCATACAATCAGCGTGGTACATGAATTCAGTTAGCATGCAAATTGTCATCCCTGGGCTATTCATGTGGACTGCTGGGAAAACAGGCAGCCTGCTTTGCAAAAATAGATAGAAGGGTTATGATTAAAATGTCTGGATTCAATCACATGTTTAATCACCGTCCCCTTTTTTATCTCAGCTACAATGACTGGTAGCTATTATGACAAAAATTTGAAAATGTGCATGACACACAGTGGCACCCAGGAGCCTGATAGGTGGTCTGTGCTTGATCAAAGTGATCAAAGCTTTGTCCCCTGTTTCCCTCTGTTCCACCTCACCACAACAACTTTAAATGCACAAAATCTGATTTATAGGAGGGTGTGCTGTACTTTCATTCTTTGGCTAGAATGCTATAAACTGCATCTCAGTTTTTCAGTGAAACCAATAAATTATGTTTCGCCCTCCTTAAAAGTAACAACAGATGACTCTTCTGTCTAGTCAGAAATGGGTTCTTGGGGATAATGCAGGGGAACAGAGGCTTCCGACTTGCTTACATACAGATGGTGGGTGAATCCCAGAAACATGTTGTTGTGTCCCCAAAAAAGCTAATTCAAACTATTCTGAAATGTAAGGGTCAGACAGCAGCCACCCTTGCACTATTTTGGCACTTTCTTTGTAGCTGTGGATGGCTGCCAGAAGGGCAGGGAAAAGTAGTAGGAAAAAATTATAATCTTGATTTCTTTTTTTAAAATCTAAGAAATGGGTTAGTTAGAATTTTTGGCAAGGATATATATTGTTTATTCAATGAATGAGATGCCAAAAAAAGGAGCAGCCTCTGAGGGATAGACTGTGGAAATTTTACTCACTCTGATAAGTGCTTGCTCATGTGAAGAGTTCTGCTGGTTTCAAAGGGACTATTTTTGTGAGTTGCATAATTAGTTCAAAATTAACCCAAATTGGCTTGAAAAGGAAAATTGTAAAATAGACTGAAGACTGTTCAAAGAATACTGTAAATTAGGGATCACCCTAAATGGCAAAATATCAAGACAGGGGAAATTCTCTAATGGAGTAACTTGAGGATCAGATACAGCACGGTACTGTAATGACAACAGAATTAAAGCAAGGCTCACTGTAAAGGAAATTCCAGGACACTATCAAACTTAGAAAAATGACAAATATGGGCAAGATAATCAGAATTTCTCTAAGTGTAGAGACATTAGCGACCTAAAAGGATAAAATAGGATCTGACTTGGGAATACACATGCTATGAAAGCAGAGAAGAGAGTAATCTCAAATACATCATTAGCAGCAGGAACCTGGGTAGCAGAAGTGCCAAGAAGCAGAGGAGGTGACTCTATATCTGCTGAAGCTGGCAGAAGTGAACACGAGGTCATGACACTGGTTATGCTCAGTTCATGTTTAGAAATTTGCACAAATGGGAAGATTAAGGAGGATTCATAGTTTTGAGAAACAAATGGTGCCTGAGATTATCATCCTTCATTGAGTTTGGGTGCTGGCCTTAATCAGTTAGCTCTGACATTTGTTGAAAGTCCCTTTCATAGATGAAGGGGCAAGAGAGGTACAGCAAATTTAACTTTCAGAGCATGAAGCTGGGTGGATGGTTTTGGAGAATTAAGCCTTTCAGCTTAGTTTTCAGGCAAATAGAACGTCCAGTAACTCCTACATCCTTCCAATGTGCCTCAAGCTATGACAAGCCTCTCCCTGGAGTACCAAAAAAATGCCCATGTCTCTTCTATGACAGAACATAAGTGACAGAAAATTTCAAATGCAGGATAAAGAAGAGAGGTGGCAAAGTAAGTAAATAAATAACAATCTTACTGCCTGCTAGATGTGCTATTACACAGCTGATGTTCTATAAAGACCATTTGGTTTGGTCTTGTAACAGCTCTGTTGTCAAAGGGAGGTTCATGTTGTTAGAAATGAGGGGCTGTAACTGAGCCACTTAGATTAAGAAGACTGAGTACCATAACAAGAAAGGTAGCATATGCCAGCAGATCAGATGCAATTTGTATATTTTAACATTGAAACATTCTGTCCTGATTAAAACTTAATTGGCCAAAACACTGACTCTGCAGACTTCTTGGCTACAATGAACACAAATATTTAAAACGCACAGTTCTTGATTAAAACAGTGACTGTGCACCATAGCTAACAGCACTAATATTTAAACAAAAAGGAAAGGAATGAAAATAGAACTGCAGTGGCAATGACTCAGAGGTTGATCACTTTAAGTTATAAAATGAATTTCTTTTATTTATTAAAACAAAGAGAAATTAAGCACTCATTCTTTTTGATTTTAAATTGGACTTGGTTGGCCAGCTGGCCTTGTTGCTTTTGAAAACCACCTCTAAACTTATTTTTCATTCTTTTTATTTGTCAGGCAATTTTAATAATTGCCTGTGTCCTCTAGTATTGGGGGACACTTTGCTGGAGAACAAAGCTAAAGAAGGAAATCTCAGCTGCTGGCAAAAGATGTTTGAAGCTGCAGATCTAGAGAAGAAGTTTCAATAACTGGCTTTTACTCCTTCCAAACGTAGTTTTTAAACATTTTATGATGTTGTTTATTTACTCACACAAGCCACCCCTTACTAGTACTGCCTTTGGTACATGACATTTTGGGCCACATGGTGGAAGGAGACAGCAACCAACAGCTGTTACTCACAGAAGTTGATCCATTTTTCATGTCTTTCCATTCATTTCCATCAAGGATTGTGTTAGCAGCCTTTTTCCCCCCTCAAGTCTCATGGCAGAATTTCGCAGTTCCTCCCATAGACTCAGAAAATGATGCAATCTTTATTCTAATTTGAGGCCTATTTACAAGAATGAGTCATGGTAATAATTTCAGATGACGTGTGAAATTTCCCATCCTCCTTTTTCCAGAAGAATTGCTCATTTTGCAGAAACAGGTCTTTTGTTCTGGCATGTCCCTGAAGTACAGAGCTACATGGCTGTTGACTTGACATGTAGGTGTTCTCTTAGCAGTAGAATTAAAAAGTGACACTGCCCAGTCCCATATTTAATACATGAAAGACAGAAGGTTTTGCCTAGATATTCTGTAAAAAAGATCTAGTAGTGAAGAAGCACTGAAGCCCACTGAGCCTTGCAGGATACTGAGTTAAAGGCAGTAGGTCTTCATTAGTTGTTAATCCTCTGATTATTCTTTTTTTAACATCTGAATTGCAGGCAGAACCCAAGAAGCACGCCATAGCAATCAAGCTACAGGAATAGAAAAGAATTCTCTCTGCTGGCTCAAGAAATCTTTCTGCCAGTTTCACATACTACACTGGACAATCATATATTATTCTAAGTAATGTTTTTTTTCATTTGGGTGGAAGAAAACAAGTAAGTAAATACTCATTTACACGTAATGAAGATTGGAAAGTAGGAAAAGGGCTATACACCTCAGGAATTTACAAGTATATTTAAAAACTCATTAAATTAAAATAAAGCCTAATCCTGCCATTGTCATTGTTCAGAAGAATTTAAAATAAAAGATGCTAACTCATACTCCATTGTTACATTCAAATCACAACTGCCCATTTCTCAAAGGAAGAAGTTTGTAATGGGACCCCATGGTTTGGAAAGGCTTTTGAGTAACCATTTAACCTACAAAAATACAGCTCCCCAAAGCCAAACCTTTGTAGAGAGAAACTTTCTGTAAAAGTCATATTTGAAAACTACTGAATAAAAATGTTTTGCCATGAGAGACTACCATCTGTTTACTATATTAAACATACAGATCTTTCTGCTTTTATTAGAAGATTTTCTGTTAACAAGGCAAAGGGGGGACCCTACATATATAGCAAAGCCTTTTACTGAAAAAAATGCGTGTAAGATACAGTATAGAAATAGCATGACATTTGTGGGAGATTACAATTTTTTTCTCTGGATGCTGCTTGGAGGCAAGTGATACAATTATATTTGCTTCACTCTTGTGTCAATGAATGTAAAACTCACATGTCTGAGTGAGTTTGACACTTTTATTCTGTTAGTAGATCCTAACAATTTGAGAAATTTTAAAGTCCATAGCTAGACATTATTTCTAACATAAATGCATATCTCTGTGTGAAATCTCCTAGAGGTGTTGATGCCTGTGCAATGGAAAAATCCTTTCTTATGGGCCTGACCAGCTGGTGGACCACAGCTGGACTGGAAGTTCTGGACTATCTTGCTTGCTTGCTCAGTCATGCACTTCAACATTACCTTACATAAATGAAATTTAAATGGAGTCCTGGTATCAGAGACATGTAAACTGCAACAGAATCCATTTACTAATAAACTAGGCCTTCCTCTTGAACAATATTCTTTAAAGATATATTATGCAAATGGGGTATTTCAGTGACTAAAGCTTTAAATAATCTACAGAGAGATTGTTTCCCTCAGCAGCAATACATGCCATAATAATGTGAGCAGCTTTTCCAAAGACTTTTTTTTTTTTTACATAGTCTGTATTATCTAGAAAGTTTCTTCTTATTGACAAGATTTATTGTGGAATTTTGATTGCTGGGATACAACGATGAAATCTCTACCAAGAAGAGAAAAAACCAAGAATTTTGGAAAAGAAAAAGACAAAAGGAAGAAGGAAGAGGGAGGAAGAAGGAAGAGGGAAGAAGGAAGAATAAAGAAACAAAAAAAGAGAAGAAGAAAGGGGAAAAAAAAGGGGAAGAGCAGGGAAGGGCAGGGAAGGGCAGGGCAGGGAAGGGAAGGTAATTGTTACACATCATTAGTCTGCTAGGGATTATTTTGGACTGACTTGTGACAGAGTATATTGTATACGGATTTAAGGCCAAATTTTCTGTTAGAAGAAATGAACGAAACTTAATGGATGCCACTAGAGCATTAGCCACTTCATCTGATGCGATTCTTTTAATAATTCACATGTAACATAGAGAGCACCCATTTTAATTCATGTCCTTCTAACATTTAAGAACCTATAAAAGGTCCCACAAAGAAATAGGACTAATTATTACTATGTCCCTATTTGATATTATATGCTAAGAAATTTTCAAGGAAGGACATAAGTGCCCATTGTGATTTATTTACTACAAGGCATATATTTTTACTAAAACTTTTGCAAAGACCCTCCTGCCAATGGATCTGTATGCTGTTGAGAGCTTCTCAGCATGTTGTGCTACATTTCTGAGTCATCTCACATCCCCTCCTCTTTTCTTGCTTCAGGCCACCAAATCCCAACTAGTGAGGTGTGTTTTATGGAGAAGCATAGTGATGTTAGAGATGAGGCATGGCATCTGTTTATTTAGTACAGGTTCTGCTCCTCAGCTGATGGGTGGATGGAATGGGAGGGATGAGGAAGAGGAGAATGGAAAGACATTGCCATTGCCTATGGTATAGGAATTGGACAAGAAAAAGGGTGTATGATGCTGTGTATGGGACAGTCCAAACAGATGAGAAGATCCCAGCTTCAGTGATGTAGTGGAGTCAACATAGCAGCCCTGAATGAGAGCAGGATGGAGTGTTACTGTGCAAATCAGAGGATATTGTTCCTACAGAAGCAATTGTGAAGCAACTCTGAAAACAAAGATGGTCTTCCCGTTATCTATAGTCATTTTGGCATCTGAATAAAAGAGGCAAGAAAAAGGAAGCAATGCAATATCCTCTCAGAACATAAGCAAATGCTTGTATTTTTAGAGCAGATTACTGTTCTTTCTCAAACCCCCGTATCATGATCATTGATAATTAAGACAGATCTGAATTGCAGTTCTTCTGGCCTTGAAGTGAGGTAAAAAAATAGAGTACCTAGTAAATATGTTAAAATAATACACTATTTCTGCATACAAGATGGAAAATCATGCAGAACAGACATGCTTAAGAAACATATCTAAAAGAGAGAGAGGAAGCCAAAGTGAAAGACTGGTTTGTGTCACTAGAAATGGCAGAGTTAGTAAAGACCATGGAAGTGTTGTGGATCCTTATTGCAGGGGCCTGTGATGCCAGTGTAAGGGTCTTGCTCCTGGGGGTTGGCTGTGCTTGCCTACAGGAAGCTGTTATGCTTCTGTCATGGTATGAGACCCATCAGTCTCACAACAGCCAACCACCTAGCAGTCCATGACATCTAGAAGTTGTACTGGGTTTCTCCTCCACAGTAAAAATTCCCTCTGGGCTGATAGTAGGCAGTAGAAATTACGTCAGATCAGTCTCTGATGAGTTTAAGGGCTGGCACACATTCATCTCGAATATGGAGAACACAAAGGTATTACTGATGTCCTCTTAAAGTGCAGGTTTCATCTGCAGATGCTGACTTTGGCCTTGACTTTTATTGTTGCCTATTCTGCCATTCCTCTTGCACCCAACAGCTGGAGCAGCCATCAGCAAACACAGAGCACAGGGCAGAGCTCATGTCAGCTGACAAAAAACATTGCTGGGAATCAGTTTGGTTGAGAGCATCAGGCCTGGTCTTCTCAGCATTTGCTTCCTCACCACTTGCAGAAGCAAGTGTGCCATATCCTCAAGGACCCAAATGCAGACCAGCTCTCTACTCTCCACTACAATGTAAAAGGACCCCCTGTCAGCTCAGTACAGACTTTACTTTAATCGGTTGCTTAGTAGTAGAAGGGGAGACAAAAGTTTGCATTTCCCTTTCTTTGTGCTGTCCAGCTGAATTATTAGAGAATCACAACACTTAGTATGTTAAGGAGGCTTTTACTTTCACCTACTGTCATAGTATCAAATGTTATCTTTATCTTTGCATGAGTCTGATTTACTGTCTCTCAAGTATGTCTCATGCCTGCTGCATCACTCCTGCAGTGCATCGTACACGTATCATCTTCTTTTGCTTTGTATATGTTTTGAAGACACTTGGGCCAGTTTCTTTCAGCACTGATAATACATTAACAGCACAGAAATGTTTGGAAAAAGAGCTCCCCTCAAGCTATAAAACCATTGTACTCAATCCAGAAAACAACATGTAATTAGCACTCTTCCTGGTCTCACTCACCCTCCTGGCTTGACTCTTGCCTATATTAGATCTGGACCAAACCCCACCTACTATCACCCCCTTCAAATCCTTGTAGCAAATGAGATATTGGGTCAATATATATTGTAGGTAATGTGAAGTCCTCAGAACCCAGCACAAGTTTCTTCAAGATCCTTTACTCCACATTACCCAAACAAGACTAGCTCAGTGGCTGGTGTTTTAGACTGGATATTAGAAGTATTTATAAGAAAGTTATCAAGCCCAAAATGTTGGAAAATCCTGTCTTCCTTCAGAGTGAAATGGATTTCATGGCAAAAGTTCAAAACCTACTATGCAAAATCTCAAGAGACATTTAAATAAATAAAATGAGATTCTTTCATCGGTTTGTTCCTGATCTTTTATAGGTACACTTGGAGTACATCTCTGAACCAGTCTTCAAAACCAGAAAGGTTTAAAAGTCACGGTTTCTTTTAAATGAAGGTTGAGAGCCTCAAATAATCATCTGACCTAGAAGCATGGCACTGTAAAAAGGGACACAGGCTGTCATGAAGAAATAAAAGACACTGTATAGTGAATGAAACATTAGTTTAATTGCTTTTGAATGGGGGAAATGTTGATTATTTTAGCTGTTGCTGAGCAGTCCTTACACAGAGCCAAGGACTTTTCTGCTCCTCACATCAACGAGACAGCTGGGGATGCACAAGGAATTGTGAGGGGACACAGCTGGGACAGCTGACCCCAACTGCCCCAGGAGATATTCCATACCATATGACATCATGCTCAGCATATAAGGGGCTGGGGTAAAAAAAAAGAAAGAATGGGGAGAACATTTGGAGTGATGGCATTTATCTTTACAAGCAGGAGTTATGTGTGATAGAGTCCTGTTTTCCATGGGGAAGGCTGAACACTTGCCTGCACGTGAGGAGTGGTGAATGAGCTCCTTGGCTTGCTTTGCTTGTGAGCACAGCTTTTGCTTTACCTGTTAAACTGTTTTTGTCTCAAGTGATGAGTTTTCTCATTTTCACTCTTCTCAACATGTGGGAGTGAGGGAGTTGCTGTGAGGGGCTTAGCTGCCAGCTGGGGTAAAACCACGGCAGTCACACAGTGAAACATGTTAAAAGCTTGTGTCATCCATTTTTAGTTTCCTGCCAAATAGCTACTTTCAACCACAGGTCCTCCAAAACTGGAAAGAAAAGGTCATTTGCCTTTTTGTATCTCAAAGTAATAAAGCACTCTTTAAGGGAACAATGTGACACCATTCCCTCTGGTTTCTTATTGAATTTCTGTAGCTGGCCTTCCCTTTCTTCGCATTTTACCTCCTTGGTAGGTGTATTAACAACTTTTTCTTGTTTATGATGCAGTGAAAAAACTACTCTGGTTCATTTTGAATGTTCTAAAATGTGCGATGATGTGCTCCAAACAGGGATTTAGATGGAAAACATTCAGTAATTGACCTGTTACAAGCTTCCTCCTCAGCTCCCCTTAGTCTAGACACTGAAGGGCAGAGTGCATCTTAAAGAGCTGCAGTTTTATGATGTGCTAAATCAGCTTTTTAAAAATGGGGCTCTTACTCTGTACCTGCAATATGGAAAAATCCCAGTGCAGCACTGCTGCTGATTTACATCTCGACCCTATGGACAGCAACAAGGTCTGATCACAAAGTAGGAATATGACCTCTGCTTCACATCCCAAAATCTGTCATATCTAGATGTCCATGGGGGTGTCAATCAGTCTCCCTTTTTGCTAGTTATAGTAAGGCTGGATTAAGCAAAATAAAATTTATGTGTAGCTTCTTGCACCTGATTGACAACATATTTTAAAACTAATAACTTAAGCTCAACTGATGCAATTTTTTTCATGCATGGATGAAAGTTGTTAAAGTTGTTGGGACAGAGAAAATAGCTCCTCAGAAATCAAAAGGTGTTTCTTTGGGGTTTTAAAATTTATTTCACACTGTGGCGACTTGGTTTGCATAGATTCTTCTTTTATTATCTTTTGTTGGAAGCAAATAATTTTAATTCTGATCATACTTAGGTAGACATCTTCAGAGCATAACAAAAATCTCTGCTCAGATCCAAGCTTTCCTAATGTCAGTGCTCAGATCTAGGGATTTGTCTTTGTGCTCACTTCAGGTCATACAGTGGAATTTATCTCCAAAAGCCTTTTGCAAAATTTCTTTACAGCATTTCATCCAAAAAGCAAAGTTTCTGTGATTGAAAAGCAATTCTTCCCATAGACATTTTTTTACTTGGGCGGTGTAAAAGACTGTGAATGAATAAGAAGAGAAGCATCACATACGGTATATAAAAGATAAAATTACTTGTTTTCAGAGAAAGGACTGTTGTATGTAAGGCTGCTCTGAGAGTAAAAAATGATCATTTCCTATAAAAAATAGAATTCCTTCTTTCTTTATGTTCTATCATTCACACTGTTGTCTTTCCAGTGCTACTGGAAAGATTTCATTGTTCACTGCGACTGCTCTAGAGCATCCTTCTCTTCCTGAAATACATCCCGGATAACTTTGAAGTACATAATGCAATCAAAATAGAAGTAGTTACTCTGTGCTTGCAGATTTTTCTATTTAAAAGGAAAAATGCAGTTGTACTTATGCATGCTCAAAGTGAGAGACCAAAAAGCCTGCCTCGTCTTTTGAGAACCATTAAGGTAAACAGTTATTTTTTAACAGACCTGGCCTTCATAGAAATCACTGCATTCCCAAAGAAACTTCATTAAAACCTCTGCCAAAGGTTTTCAGTGTCCTCTATCTGCTTCCTGAATCACCTCTGACTATGCTAACACACAGGATATTATCTGACTCTCTAGCAGATTTGTCAAAAGCTTATTTGTTGCTGATCACAAAAATTGGGTATCAAAAGCTAGAGACTACTCCAGCAGTCATCAGCTTTGTGTGCCATCAAATCTCTGAGTTAAGCCATTTACAAATGTTGTGAGTTGGTTAGCCAGAATTCACTGGCCATGCATAAAAACCATAACCAGCAACACTGAACCCCCATTCCTCTTCCTTCTCCCAGTAGATACCTCCTTCTCCATCCCACAGAGCTGTATGTCCAGTGGGCCAACACAAAAGTCATTGGTCAAGTTGGCAGTATGGACTTAAGAAAGAACATCTAAACCTATATTAATAATCCTATTTGTTTCAGCTCATTTCCTTTGAGGTCAGAAGTTTGTAAGAGATCCATGGAGCTGGCTTAGACAGCCTTTAAGGGTTTAAAGGTTCCCCAAATTTCTTTAATCAGGTCAACCTCCGTCTGTTTCCAGTCAGGAAAACAAAAAAACCCCAAAGACCAGAACACCGTGGCGACTAGAGACTCATGTAGAGACAATTGGCTTAGGATGACAGAGGCATGAATTTCAAAATAGAGATGGTGAAAGATTTAACTTTATTATTATTTTCTTTTTCAAAAAACCCTAAAAGAGGCTACTGGAATAACAAAAGAGTGAAGTAAGTTTCTGGCCAGATTTTAGGTTCAAATTTTCTCCTTATATAGCTAAAGCTTATTAAACCACACATCTGTTTTTGGGTAATGGGGTACATTAAGTGTACACTGAATGCTGACAAAGGCGGGTAAGTTTATTTTCACAAAATATTATTTGAGACTGCTCTTGCTTATATGGAAGTGTCAGTAAATACCCTTCCTGCGAGTTTTATCCTTTTTTTTCCTTTTCCCCTTAAAATGAAAACACTTTCAGGGTCTGCCTTCCAAATTCTTTATCGCATCAAAAATACTTGCCAAGAAATTTATGTCATCCACTAGTCCAAATATCAAACCAGGCAATATTTATTACCTGATATATTTGTTATTCTGTCCATCTGCTCTTCCACATATAAACTAGCTGTACAAATCAAGTAAATTCTCTAAGGTGAATGGAAGATTTTAAAGCCTGCTTACCCTCATACACCTTAAAAAAGTTATTTACTTCCAAAGTTCCTAATAAAAAAATCCTAGTTAAAAATGCAGTCTCCAAAAACACACCTGGCAAGGTGGCAATGACAAGCAGAATGAAGTGGGAATAAAAGTTACAATGAGATTAAATACTGCATAAAGAAAAAGGCAGGGGGGAAAAGTATTTGAAAATGCCAAAATACCTGCCAAGTAACAGAGTATCCTTCAGCTGTGTTGAATTTGAACAATTTCCCATTGTATCACATCATCCATTTCTAGGCCACCTATAATTTTTGAGTTGGCTTGTGAAGTAAAGCACACAACAACAACTCAGTAAAATTGAGTAATTCCCTGGAAGCATTTTCAGTTCCTTCCCTCTTCCTTTCTCCTTGCTGCTCTCCTTTAGAAAACAGGGAAATGAAATAAATTTAGAGCCATGATTTCCAGCTGAATGGTTAGCAATGAATATCTGGTTTTAAAGACCTGTCACCTGTATTTCTTTTTTTCTTTTTTTTTTTTTTTAGGTTCATAGAATTTATTTACTGCAGTAGTTGCAATAGTTGCCATTTGAAGTCCCCAAAATCATGGTAGAATCAGACTGCGAAGCATTAAGCCCATAGGCTTTTAAAGGTGATCCACATTGAGGGCTGAACGCTGAAGTATTTATAGCCAGCAAAACTTCATATCTACTAAAGTATTTTTGTTTGATGATTTAAATTATTTTCCAACATTTAGGGTGGACAAAATGATAAATTCTATGGATTGTCACTACTATTCCTTTCATGCTCTTTTGAGTCTTCATGTATTATCATAGTAATGGCACTGGAGGCTGAACTTCTTCCAATTCCTGTGGACTGCAGGTAATTCACCGAAAGAGCTGGAATACTGAGAGTCATGCAATTGAGGGAAGAAATGAAAAAATCCCTATTAGGACCCTGTGGTGACCTCTCCTTTGATGGATGCTCACATGTTATTCTATACTGATGCAGTGCTTTCCTAAAGCATTGGCACTGCTGCACCAGAAGCTACAGGGTTGTGTCATTCTTTGGTTCAGTTTGGAGAGATTTCAGCCTGGAAAGCTGAGTGAGTAAAAGGATAGCAGGGTGAACAAGGGCAGGGAAAACATGGGAGGGAATGAGCTCTTACACTAGCATCAGAGCTTAGGGTTTTCCAGTTCCTGAGGACTGGCCATGCTCTTATCTGGAAGCACGATTGTACAGCAGAGGCTCAGCTCGGAGCCATAAAACCTTCACAGGCGTTTGGGGTGTGCCTTGAAGAGGGAACTGATGCACAGTACTGTTGCTGTGATCTTCCAGCTGAACAGCCCCGACGCATGTCATTCCTAGATAGCTCCCAACCTGCCGGGCTATTATCCGCCTGTAACTTAATACACGCGTTAGCGAGAGATGAGTTTTCAGGAGGGACTTGAAGGAGGGGAAAGGTTACAGGCTCGAAGAGACTTCCCAGGCGTAAGGTCTGGCAATGGCCCCCTGGTTCATTGCTCTTTGTACCTGCGGCACATACACACACAGCCTGGGAAATGGAGATGGAGTGTTTTCTTGTCAGATGAAGCAAAGACATATGTCAGGGGATTGCTGGGGCTGTCTTTCCACCAGCAGCTCCTGGCTACCCTTCCACCAGCACTGTGCTGGAACTGCTCACAGCCTCTGTACCTCCACGGCATTTCCCAGCCATGAGCAGCAGCTCAGCGGAGCTAACCTTCAAATATGCATGTGCCAGCAGAGTGGTACCGAAGGGCAAAATAAAGGGCATCAGGTGAAAAAGGGCAACTGCTCACTCTAGAAAAGACTAACTTTGGGACTCCCCATCATTGCTAGGTGCTGCAAATTCAGTGGCACACCTCAGCTCTACTATTGCAATCTCATCCAGGCCAGAGCCTTCGGGGGGAAAAAAAAGGCAAGCACCCCAATCTTAAATAACTTTTGCTATCTGAGCCATTGCTATTTGATTGAGCCAAGAGCAATTATTATTCATAATGGAGCAACTTACTGGTTACTATTAGTTTTCTTTTTTTTTTCCCCGGCTAGAAAAGTGCTTGCATGTCAAACAGCATGTGTAAGAGTAGGGGGTACCAACCAAAAGGAGTAAAGATAAATTTTACCTATGGAATTCTTCACAGCACTGAAATGGAAATCTAAGCCCAGCTTTTTTTGTTCAAAGTATAATTGTGTCTTACAGCTTCATAGCTGTAACCAGTCTGAATGAAGGAACTAAGTCTTCTGCTGCTGCTGTCTCTGACATCACTATTTTAGATGGTTTCTTTTAAACAACCCCATCTCCTTTCTTCCCCCAACACTTGCTGCAGCTTATGAACACATTCAAAGACTGGAAGAGCAGAAAACATTGCTCAGAAAGCAGAATTGTCCTATTAACAGAAGCAATGTACTAAGGACACAGGCTGGGGGAATGACCTGTTGGAGAGGAGCTCTGCGGAGAAGGACCTGGGGGTCCTGGGGGACGACAGGTTGGCCATGAGCCAGCAGTGTGCCCTGGTGGCTAAGAGGGCCAATGGGATCCTGGGTTGCATCAAAAGGAGCATTGCCAGCAGGTCAAAGGAGGTGATCCTCCCCCTCTACTCTGTCCTGTTCAGGCCCCACCTAGAGCATTGTATCCAGTTCTGGGCTCCCTGGTATAAAAAAGACAGGGATCTCCTGGAGAGAGTCCAGAGGAGGGCTACAAAGAAGATTAAAGGAATGGAGCATCTCCCCTATGAGGCTAGGTTGTAAGAACTGGGGCAGTTCAGCCTTGAGAAAAGAAGGCTAAGAGGGGATCTTATTAATGTTTATAAATATCTGAAGTGTGGGACACAGGAAGAAATAGCCAGCCTCTTTTCAATGGTCTGTGGAGATGGGACAAGGGGCAATGGCCTCAAGGTAGAGCATAGGAAATTCCACACAAACATGCGGAAGAACTTTTTCACAGGGTGTAAGTAAGTAAGGGTGACAGAGAACTGGAATAGGCTGCCCAGGGAGGTGGTGGAGTCTCCTTCTCTGGAGGTATTCAAGACTCGTCTGGATGCCTATCTGTGCAATATGAGCTAGGGAACCTGCTTTGGCAGGGAGGTTGGACTCAATGATCTCTGGAGGTCCCTTCCAACCCCTACAATTCTGTGATTCTGTGATTCTGTGACACTACATGTTTGGAAGAGGATGAATTTAATAACCTACCCTCTTATTTCCCTGCTTCAGAAACAAATCTCCAAAGATTAAACCCAAATAATTGGTAGTGCACTAGATTTTTATATGTGTATTTATGTAGAAAATAAAAACCAATCAAATTTAAATAAATACTTGAATTCTGTATTTGTTCCAGCTTTTGATTCATTGATGAGACATTTTTAATCTCAAGCAGTACTTATTTTCTGGAAGGTTCTGTTCTGTTTTCCTTTACTAATTTGATGCGACCTGCTGTTCTGAACAAGAGGAAATAGAACCTGGGGTTTGGATACGGAAAATAAATCACCTACTCAAGCTTAAAATGATGAAGCTCCAAGCTGTTGAAAAAACATTGTTTGTTTGGGGTTTTTTTCAAATTATGAAAAGACATTTTACTATATTGTTTCTCATTTCACAGAAGTGTGATGTAGTAATGACAGTGTTCTTTCAATTCAAGTATTTTTCTGACATACAGTAATTTTATGAATAATATGCAATTGCTTGGGGAAAAAATGAAGAAAGGAAACTCATACGTTTTTTATTCACAACATGAAATACAATATAGTTCCTGTATTTCATTTAAAACCATTGTGTGAATTGAAACACTTTGGGAAATTCTTATTAATCCTTCTACAGAACACTAGGGTAGAGGCCACGTAGTTTCAATATTCTCCAGATTTGAATGAGGGTAGAAGGATGCCATGAGGGTAGAAGGCTGAGCTCTTAATACATGGAACTTTATGGGGAAGGGAAATTTTCCAAAATATGAATATAAATCCTATTTCAATGACTGGTGACTGAGCAATATGGGCTGTATTAGAAATACTCAAAAACACGGTAATCTGAGGAAAAATGTATTGGACTTTAAATTACCAATCCTTGCCAAAGCACTGTAAGATTCACATTACAACAAAACTATCAGTCTTGCATTTTAGATAACAAATATCAATTTACTTACTTTTACCTGGATCTGTCTTTTAAAAGTAGTAACACTTGCACTGATTCAGGATGAGATTGATATTCATGCAGCTGTTTGATTGCAAAACTTAATTATAGGCATGTAACAGTTTAATAATAAATTAAATGGGATTATTTTGGGAATATGGATTATTGCACACGGGGTCAAGAGCAAGAGAATCTGAATCTGAACTCTGCTTCTGGAGACAGAAATCAGGAAGAAAATGGAATAAGGAGTTTTAATGCAGAGCAGTAATGCCTCAATAGTTTATAAAACTGCAAATGCAATTTTTTTAATTCTTGGATGGACTTTGAATGTTATGTTAAAGCAATTTACCCCCACGCACCATGCTCTTTATTGTCACTTGATGCATCCTTATTACTTCTCCAGGTATTAAAGGGGTACGGTATATTTTCATTTCATTAATCTTCTCTCAGGGGGCAGTGATGAGTTCATCCAACTCTCTACTCTCAAGACTGAAAATTCTTTTCAATTAAAAAATCATCTCCACAGATGGTACTGGCATTAGCAGCAGCCCATTCTGTCTACAACAACAAATATTGAGCTATTTCAGGAATTACCCTATAAATCACTGGACATGGAATGATCTGCAGGATTAAAAAAAAAAAAAGGCTACCAGAAGTTAAAATGATGAGAATCTGGCCCATATGGTTTATTGTCTCTTCGATGTATCAGTTTCATCACTGTGTCTGGACAATTTAATTGCGTGTTAAGGTGAAATATAGTGAAAAATTTAACAAAGCTAATAAGTGTAAATATGTTATCCAAAACATTAGGATCACAAAGGTGATAATATAAATGGTTTAAACTCAGGGAAAATTCTCTGTTAAAGGGGATTAAAGAGACCATTTATTGAATAGGATGGATTTCTTCCAACCCCCTATGTGCAGAAAGCATGCAATGCGTGAATAATTCATCCAGAAATTCTATCGTGAAGTTGTATCAGTTTCCACAGTAAAACCTGGCTGTGGAGGAGGAAAATACATCAACATCTGTGACAGGCCCTATGAAGAGACAGTTGCAAAGCCTTTCAGGCACCAGGAGCAAACCAAAATATAATAAATTCACCAAGTGTCAAATTTGTGTCGGCTGAATAATGACACCATATGTCTGGGTTGCCATGTCACTGCAGGCTGCCCCACAAAAGCANGGGAAGTGCTTCAGCTACCGTTTTCCACCCAGAAGATGGATAGAGATCCACTTAACAAATACGACTTTTGGCCGTTCCTTTAAATCGGAGCTCAACCGTGTCTTTTTATCCCCATCTCAAGCTAGGTGAAACGGTCACTTCCAGTCCAATGCGAGCTCTCTAATTTATCGTCCGATGAAACGAAGGCATCCAGCCCAGAAAGGATGGTTAGCATTCCAGAAGAGACAGCCTTTTCTCAGCCCGAGGGGCATGAAACTAAGCTTAAAACTGCAGTTGGAGACGGCTGACTGGGCTGGTGGCAAACCATCGCTGCTCCACAGGAGAAGCTCTTTTTTGGATGTAGTGATCTTCCCTGCAGCGAATCAAGCCAATAAATTCTGGTCCGGTGGCTGTGCCCCAGAAAAAGGTGCTGACTGCACTGTTCCTACTGTCTGATCCCCGCTGGCAACTGCTAGACAAATAAAACAGGGGAAAGGGGTGGGGGGAGTGGAGGGAATGGCAAGTTTTACGCTATTAAATTGTGTTGGCTCTACATTGGAAAACAGGGACAAAGAGAGAGGATTCAGTATTTCCCTAAACGGTGCTGACAGGTGAAATCACTCCAGATGACATATTTGACTCAAATCCTTGGAAAAGCACCTGAACTCTCCAAGTTCTGCTTCAAACCCCAGTTCTACAAAGTGCCTCATTAGATACCAACTTACATTTTGTTTTAGAATGCTCTAGTTTTGTCATCAAGAGCCTCTGCTCTCTAACCCTATGATTGCTGTTCCTCTTCCCACAACCATCTTGTCCTCACTGAAAGCTGTTACAAGTTTGTGTTTCATAAAACTCAATTTAAGAACTGGAAGTAAAAGGTATTTTTGAGCATTGTGAAGACGATCCAGAGAAAATAAATGGAGCACTAGTTATTGTGGAAGCAAGCGTATTACATGGGCTAGGACAGTTACGGGTTCTCAAGAGGATATAAACAAGCTATTACACTCCCTTGCAAAACAAAAGAATATTAAATAAACAAAACGTGAGATCAGTTAGAACCAACCTCTTTAATTTCAGCAAAGTCAAACAAGTGTGAACCTATGCAGGAAGGAAGAAAAAGCTGATAAGAGATTTTGCTGCCCATCATAATTCTATATGTTTGACAGCTGCTCAACAAAAATAATCCATAAATCCCTAAATACACTTGCTCTGGAGAAAGGGAAACAAAGTAAAAAAAAGAAAAAAAAAAAGAAATAGGAAATTCTACTAGAACCAGTGAACTCCACTGTGGGTTGTTCAATTACAGACATCTATCTGTCATCATTGCTTTTATGAACATTGGAACCAATGACAAGTCTGTCAATAAAAGGAGGGGAAAATGAAACCATGTCTTTAAAATAGTGGGCAAATATATCGTATATGTATATCTGCAGGCTGTCAAGCTAACATACAGATGGAAAATGAAATCCGTAATGCCATCTCAGGGCATCACTGAAATGGGGAGGACAAAGTCAAACTAGAATTATTTTGGCTTGTGCTTTTTTTCTCATTTATTGAAGAACTGGAGATGTCTGAAAAAATGCTGGTTGTGAAAAAAAAAACCCACCAAAAAAACAACCCAAAGGAAGTTTGTCATTTGGTTGAAGATAAAATTTGCAATGAACAACATAATCAGAAGCAGACTCTTGCTGGTTATGGAAGGGTTGGCAGATTGCTGTTTGCTTTTGCCGACTCACTTTTTTTGTGACTGATTAGAGAGTAATAAACTATCTTACTAAGAAACTTTTGGACTGATTTTTAAAATAATTAAGTAAATGTAATTCTTGCCAACACCTTCTGGAATGCCCAGTGGAAAAGGTGGCAGTTTTAGGAGATGGGGCATGGAGAGGTATGGTTAGTGAGTTCTAGCAAGTTAAAAACCCTTTTTCTCTGTACTCAGCAGGCCATTCCAAGGACATACCTCTCAGAAATGTAAATAAATGTCAGGTTGAATAGTGAAAAAGTAAGAAGGTATCATTGTCCCATTTTCACAGTTTTCTGTGTTATGGGTATATAAAAAAGAGAGGTTGGATTTTGACACGCTGATTTGAATTATTCCTGGTGAAGCATTCAGGAATCACTTGGACTTGACCTAAATAAACTTTACTACAGCTTTTTTTCTCTAAGTAAATCCTGTGTCTGTAAGTAAAATTTGACTATGAAACTGAACATAGTATCAGTTTTGAATACAAATAAGTAGTGTTTCATCTTGAACTGATTCAATGGCTGATAATTTTAGGTTTAACAGCAGAAAGTAGTCGTTTTCTCTCAGACTCTTCATCAGTCTTCTGCAAGCCTTATTCATCTCTACCTGGTCCTTTGCTGCTCCCTTGATCTGCTGCTTTCTTGTCTGTAGGTCCCACCTCAGTTTCTACTAGAACTTTGTCCTTTTCTCTCCCAGTGCTTCTGCTCACGCTGGGATGATAAAGGTTATCCAGCTGCTCCCAGACTGCCTCACCTTCTTCTTTTTCCTCCTTTGCTTGGCATTGAGGTTCATGTGATGTCTACAGCACCGGGGACCTGAACATGACGGCGGCCTCTGGAGAAACACAGAACACGTTTCAAATGAGTAGCAAAAGCTGAAGAAAAATCCATACTATCATCTGTCTATGAAAACTCTCAAAAGAGTCAAATGGGGAATGCTTCTCTTCAAAAGTATTGCTATTTTCTTTTTGCAAACATAGTCATAAAAGTGGAGCTGGTAGCAGGGAACCCACTGCTCTCTGAATGGATAGAAACAGTTGGAGATATATGGGGAAATGTATCTGTGACAGTGACCTTTACCCCTGGAGCAAAGTGCTCTTTGATGCATAAATCTCAAGGAGAGGGAGGCAGAAGGGGCTTTAGCTGCCGATTAAGCTCTCTTTTTCAGTAATAGTGGGAACAGACAGTAAAAAAAGCCTGAGAGATGGTTACTTAAGAGGTACTAAAAAGTCCTTTGAAGGAAAGAGAATTGCCCAAAAAGGCTGAAGAAACCTCAGGTCAATGAGTGAGAGGCTCCCTATGCTATATTTAGCTGAGGAAAATGGCTAACAGATCTACTACATTTTTACATTTTTGGGCGTTTTTTTTTAGAACAGATGTAGCCCGAACTCCCCCCATGAAAACAACAGGCTGATCCATATCCTTCTCAATGGTTTCAGGGTTTTATACAGTTACAGAGTATTCAGGAAAAACCATGGGAATTTTACAGTGCGGAGATAAAGCTGTGTGAAAGGGCCTATACATCTCCACAAATATTTCAGAACTCAGAATCTCAGGAGACTCATTTTGCACTTAAAACTGACTCGTGAAATTTTGTGAGCATGAGATTTTGAGCAAGAGTGATCCATTTTCTTCATACAAAGAAAATCCCCTGCACACATCCTAGCGGCACCGCTAGCTGCTTACCTAATTTTAGAAAGCTCTTAACTACTACATCCCCCAACCCTGTGTAACAGATTAGACACAGCAGCAGCTTTCTGGGAACTGTAGCATTGCCTTTACTCCTTGTCAGGTTCCCCACAGACTTTCAAAGCAGATACAGCCAGCCTGATGCATTTTCACCGCTTTGAGACTTTATTTTTGAGCATGCAAACGTGTCTGCAAATCCAGAGTTAATGTTAGGACTAGGGACCTTGGCATTAGCCAAGTCAGCTCACTGCTGTCTTGCCTGAAGGTCTGTTGTGAGGTGGAGGTTCCATATAACTACTCAAGAAAACAAATTAAAACACCAGTAAGCTGAATGCCAGCATTTTTCTTTGCTTGGCACTAAATAAAACGAGCATGGAAATATGATTGTAATGGAATGTATTATGTAGTCATCTCAAGTGAAATACAAGAGTTCCCTGGCTATATATGTCAAGGGAACTAAAGAAGTTAGTAGTCTGGAGCAAAGAAGGGCTTAATCCAGCCAGTGAGGCTTCAGACCCTTGATGCCACAGATGATTTTCTGGGCACTATCTTCCACTGTAAAAAGATATGTAAATGCAATGAGACAATATTGTAAAATGCAACAAAATTTCAATCTCTACACTAATTATAAGTACGCAGATCAACTCTGTCTTTTTAGACCATTTATACCTCCCTTCTAAGAGAACAAGGCAAAAAGACACATGAAACTCAGTGTTAACTCAGACAACTAAGGGAGGACTGGGTATCGCAGTGCATGACATCAACTGCATCATGGGCTAAAATATTTCCAGTAAAAACAGGCTGAAACTTTACTGGTATTCAGACACTAAATACTAAAGCCACTAGTGTTTCTCTTTGACTGCAGTTCCAAAATCTGAAGAACATTTTCTAGGGGGTAAAGTGTTTTTGCGGAAAGTGTAAACTTGGAGAAAAGACAAAAGGAAAAGGAAAGGAAAAGGGGAAGGGAAAAGAAAAAGGGGAAGGGTAAAAGGAAAGATTTTCTACTAACAGAGGGCTTTTAACTATCTTGATCTGCTGCTTTGATGAATGCACTAATGTTGTGACTGGTGTCCTGTCTCTGAAAGCCTTCTTAGTACAAGGTCTATCTCTTTCACAGCTGTATTACAAACAAGATTTATATCTCCTAGGCAGAGACAGAGATGCAAACCAGAAAGTTCAAATTGCCAGTATCTTTTTCAAATTCATCCAGTATCTTTTGCCAGAATGCTTTGGATTTATATTTGTATTCACATAACTTCAATTTCACACTCAGTGTAACAAAAACGTAAAGAAGAAAGACTACATGTTATATATAGCAATGCTGCTGCTCAATGCAATTCTAATGGCTTGGTAGGCTACTACGGTGACAAGTCCAACAGACCAGTTTGGCTGCTGCCAGTTTTCAGCGAACCAGGTGTTGATCTCTGAATTAATAAACCATTGTGTATACCCTTGGCTATCAGAAGTTTTGCCTGATAGTTTGTTAGAATATTTACTGGTTTTCCTTCTGTACATTTTTCTAAGGGCTTTGTTTCTCGTTTTGCCCTTCATTGCGGTTCTCTTCATAGAATCCTGGAATCATTTAGGCTGGAAAAGATCCTTAAGATTATTTTGTTGCTCTTCATGTTTATTCCCTTTTCAGTCTAGATTGTTAAATGTCACTCACCCTCTCACACCTAGATTGTTGGATTACTCTTAGGAAGTGTGAAGGAACAATTACAGACTTTATAATTGGTCATCTAGGCTAAACAAGACAAAATCAGCTTTAAAAATCTATTTTCAATTATCAGATCTCAACAGCTCCAAGTTAATGTTTACTAGAAAATAATAGTATTATAATACAAAATAAGTAAACAGAGTATATGCATATTGATTTTATGGCTGCCATGCTAGTGAATCTGAAACATTTAAAATAAATATCCAAAGTACTATTAAGCTGAACATCTCCCCTGCCAATGTTTTTCATAGGCATTTTTTGCACCATCAAAGAAATCCAAACATCTTTCAAGGATGTTCTAAAAATTATACCTAATTTTCTGGTTTTATATAGATGTTTTAAGTCTTTGATGCAGAGTTGACCTCTGTTTTACCTGTAGCACGAGCGGAAAACCTGTGTGGACCAGAAATCACCTCTAGGCATCAAACCTGCCACCTCAAAACCCACTAAATGAGTTTCTTTTTCTTTCACACATCCCTTCTACGCAGCAAAATATTTAAAGTGATGCCAGAAACATAAAGAAGATGAGCTACCTCATATACTCTTGGCTACCAATGCTTGCCCTGGAGTCACAAGCCCATTGTTTACCTTTTCTTTTGAAGCCTGGGAAAAAATATATCAAAGTATTTCAGGCTGCCAGAACATTGCACACACAGACACTGGCATTGTGACAGGAAAACCAGATGAGAAAAAATGTCTAGGCTTAAATATCACACTCTCCCCTGAGCTTGTCTTGGGAACTTGAAAGCTAGCCTGCTTCAAGGTAATGATTATAAAGTCTTGCACAGAAATGGAAGCACTGTACAGTGCTAACTTGCTCTGCCTTCTGTGAACCTGCTGGGCTTGACATCATCTGACATTTCTTCCCCCTGACTGCAATGGAAAAAGACCTGAAGTGGGCCATTTTGTTTTCCTGCTCATGTTCAGCTCTTCCTTACATTTTGTCATTGTCCAGTGATTGAATGATACATAATAATATGAGATAGATTTATATAGATGAAGCTTAAGAGGCAATTAATTAATATATCTTTCATATAAGGAAAATAGAAAGTATTGGCGTGTTTTGGATGTTAGTGGAGTATGGCTATTGCCATTTGAGCTGTTTAGCTAGAGTAGCTACAAAATTTAACCATAACAGTGGAACAGCCTTTAAGATAAAGAAAGTGAAGAAGTAAAGTGAAGAAAGTAAAGGAAAATAAAGAAAGTAAAGGAAAGAAAGTGAAAAGAAAGTAAAGGAAAGAAAGTGAAGAAAGTAAAGGAAGTAACAAATAATGAAACCAAAAATTGTTTAAGAGCCAGAGTATATCTTGTTTTCAACTAAAAGGAGTTCCTAACTAGTCCGTGCAGGAATGTCTTTTTGAGACTGTGGAGAAAACCATGCTCTGAAGGAAAAGGTAAAAAACTCACTGAGAGGAAAATGTCCAGCCTTCATCCCTGAAGACCACCAGAAGACTCCCTGAGCATGCTCTATCTGGGAGGAGTTAATGTAAATGACGTTCTGGAAATAATTTGTATAACCCTGACTGTTCTTAGAAATATAATGAGTATGTATAGTTAATCTGTATAAATATGAGAATTTTTGCTTTAAATGGTGCACACATTAAAAGGAGCAATTCCCTGTGCTGCCCAGCACTGCAAGAACGAATACCTGCTTAATAGTCACTAAGGCTATTGAGTTTTGATTTCGGCTTTTTGAAGCTTCACCAGTTTGCAGCATATGCTTTGCTGTAGAGCAGAGAAAGTGAGTAATTTTCTAGAGTCATGTATTGATTTACCGAATGGACACAGATCCATTCTATTTAGAAAGCTGTGGCACAACTTGTCATAGGCTGCATAGCTCTACCAGCAGAAATCCTAGCAATAATATCAACAATATCATTTTTTTTCAGGAACACATTCCCCTTTCCTCTGACCTTCCAAGATGGAGCTTTCTGTTCTCTACATACTTTCCTTCTGTCTTTTGTCTGTCCTCAGGTAAATATTCAAGTTGACTGGAAGAAACCCTCTGCTTCAAACTAGCACCATTTGACTGTATAGAACTTGTGTCATTCAAACACCACATTAAGTGCCTTCACATACCCATGGGTATAACAGTCCTGTGCTCTAGCTGTCCTGCGGTGTTAGAAAAGCTAATTATGCTGGTTAAGTGAACAATTAAACAATTCCTTTTTCTCAGTGTAAATAATAGCCAAAGAAGCCAAATTCCCTGAAACAAAGATAGAATGTTTCCTGTACCAGTTCTATGTATCAGAAGTTTTCCTCTAAGGCACAGCCCTGAGATATTCAAGACTTTAAGTAATGGGGTGATCTTGACCCTTTATATGTTCCAAGTATGTTGTCAGGCTGAATGGAGCAACAGTTCCGGCTTATTAAAAAATGATTCTACTGCAATTTAGAAATAGCCTTGTACCAAAGAAGAAGGAGAAAGACATACCACCAAGACACAAGATTTTTTTGCTCCAAAGTACCAATTCCTTTTCTCAGCAGGTTCCTTCACAAACACAGAAATTGGGCAACAGCTCTAGCTTCCTCAGATCGGCTTCCAAAGAAATTTAAGGAACTGCCCTTTATTTTTAAGGCTAATCCACACAAGTTCCCTTGGCTCTTTCTTATATAGACTGTGTAGTGTTTGGGCAAGAGAAAGGTTGCAGCCACATATAGACACAGAAGTAGAAAAAGGATAAGGCATAACAAGGAAATAATTTTCCACGTTATGCATATCCCATTCATTCACCCACAACCCTGCCATAACATTCTTTCAGGAGACCACCCTGTCACATCATATAATAAGGTGATACCTTCTCCCATCACTCCATGGGACTTCTCTTTACTGAAATAACATAACATCTTTGTATTCCAGATGTTCCCACTGAAAATCGTTTCAATAGTATATTGAAGATAAAACTGCTCCAAGATTTTGGCAAGTACCAACCAAAATTCCAGTAACACCCAATTTTAACATCAAGATCCTCTGTTTGAGCAATCTCTTTGGTCTGGGCTATGTTCCAGCAACACCCTTCTCCATTGTCCTAGCAGCAGAAATAAGAACTGTGAACATGCAAAACCCCTGGGGACCAAGTCCCTCAGCAACCAGTTCCCTCTTCTATGAGGGGACGATGTTTGCAGATGTTCTTACAAGGCCACCTGTACAAATTGAATGTCACTCCCCAAGCCTACAGCTCTGCCTGTGAAGATGCATCCCAAACACAAACAAGGATTTTTTTTTTTTTTATCCTGAAGAACCTTTGTAAAAATGTATGTTTCCTTTTGGCTAGAATTTTGTCTGTTGCAGGTAAATGAAAAATAAATCTACAGATAACTGCAAGGGACTATTATTATTCCAGGCAGTTATTTGTATGTGTGTGTGTCAGAGACTGAATCATCTCACTTTTCAGTATTCTTACTTCCAGCTTTACTTCACTTCAGCATCAAATATGAACTGAGTTTCAAAATGCAGCTCAAATGATGAAGGCCATTTTAGAAGCATCTTTACTTCTACAGGTTCCCAACACAGTTGGGGAGCCAAGTCCTGTTTTCCTTTTCTATCCCAAGGCTGTAATAGCTTTGATAACATGGAAATAGACTCCTAGTGTAACCCTGAAAAACTTGAAATCTGACTGAGGAGTTAACCAGTTCTATACAATTTGCATTTTCTCTTGTCAGTGGAAATTCCCTCTGTGTTGAGGTAGGTGACCTCTTTCTGAAAGAGCTCACATTTCTTTGGATCTCATTTCCAACTGACACGCTTAATCTTATCACAGCTATCTATGAGTTCATCAGTTCAACCTGTGAATGGTCAGGGTGCACCAAATTCTCAGCCAGACACATATGCAAGGAGACACACCAAGAAATAACTTCCCCAGTGATGTTGTAGAGAGAATCACTCAAGCTAAACCCAGAACTCTTACCCTGATCACCCTCCTGTCCTCCTCTTTTTGATCCACTTCCACCTTCTGAAAGGCACCTTTAAGAATAGGCTTGAAAAGATGTAGATGAAGTTGCTAGCTCCCATCCTAACATGCCTAGGTGCCAAAAGCTAAGATCCTTAGGACGCACTGAATTATTTAAAAATTCTGGTCTTGGTTTTGGGGTTTTTCTTTGAATAACTGGAACTGTGACTGAGACCCCACAACTGGTTGAAAGCATACTTATGCTTGTTTAATACTATAAAATTTTTCCTCAAAATGGTAACCACAAAGATGTCCATATGATTGTACCTGATCTTGCCTTACCCCACCAAATAAAACCCACATCTCTGTTGTGTTTGGAGAACAGTTTCCTTTTCCTCATGCTTTCAAAAGCTTTTATTGCAATCCATTTAAATGTATAGCAATGCCTGAAACTGCTCCAATAAAAACTTAGAGTCCACAATCTCTCCTTATCCTGTAACGTTTTCCTGGAGCCAAGAATTACTGGAGTTGCATATCTTGCCACCATGGACTGGCTCTTTTTCTGTTGCTGTTTTTCAAGAAATATTTAGTCACTGAACACAAACTAGATGTTGCTACAAGCCCAGAACTGCTAGAAATTCTCTCTACGTTCAAGTTTTAAACTACCAATATGCCTCAACCCTGACTGAATTTTAATGTAGGATTTTGTAATAGCATTGCCAAGAACAATGTTTTATTATTTACAAATTTATTATTTACGTATTTCCTACCAGTTATAGGTAGGAAATACTTTATTCCAATTTATCCCAAAACACTACAGCTTTATCCTCACTTGTTCCCACCTTATCTTAGTATATTTTCTATCTATCTGTTTCCATCATGGAAACAATAGGGACAAGGTTCAAACTGTATTATTAAAATTATTATTAGAATTTTTTTCTTTTTTTTTCAACCCAGAAGTATTTAATAAAGGCAACAAGAGAACCTCTGAACAGAAATGGTTAAAGGACCTTTTCTTGGCTCAGGAATTTGTTTGAGCTTGCTGAGTTAATAGCTCACAATGATTGAGCTATAACAAAACCACTTCATCCTCAAGACAACAGAAATTGTGAGATAAACTCTGGAATCAAATCAAGGATTTTTGTGGGGAAACTCATGTGGTCCTGCGGAGCAAGAAGACTTGTAGGAAATGTCTTTGAAATCAAAGTTTATGAATCACTAGTGTCTATAAAAATTGCATGCAGATGTTATAAATCGCCCTTTCTTTTTTTATTTCCAAAAAGGTAAACTGGAAATACAGTAGATGTAAAATGAAGATATGAAAAGTTGATTGCTGTTATATATGTAGAGGGAAAAAAAAATAATTATCTGTATTGTCTGTTGATGCACCTGCAGCTGATACCAAGACAGAGACACATCAAGTTACCTCTTGATTCTGGTTAGCCCTTCTGTATATGTGCTGTGCTTTACTATTTGCTCATGTATATAATTAAAAAGAGTTCCCATCAGCATCTCTGATTCTCCCCAAAATGTCACTCTTCTTTGTTAGAGCAGAATTCAAAGCTCTTCTCAAATCTTTATAAATCTTTATATTGCTTCATGACTCTCTCTGATTGTTTGGGATTTTTTGCATCCTTTCTTTTATGTACTTCTCTATGTTGGGGAAAGACTGTTCCACGTCCTTTTGCCTTCTTTTCCTGCAAACAGTAAGCCAAGGGGTAAAAATCTTAAAAAAAGGTATTAAAAAAGCCAGGGGTCATGCCTATTTTCCACGCATGCTCCTACCACATATGCAAAGATTCTTACATATTGGAAAATCACAGAATCACAGAACTTTGGGAGTTGGAAGGGACCTCCAGGGATCATCCGGTCCAGCCTCCCCCACCAAAGCAGCTTCCCTAGGACAGATCGCACAGGTAGGCATCCAGGCGGGTCTTGAATATCTCCAGAGAAGGAGACTCCACAACTTCCCTGGGCAGCCTATTCCAGTGCTCTGTCACCCTCACTGTGAAGAAGTTCTTCCACATAGTGGTGCAGAACTTCCCGTGCTCCAACTTGAGGCCATTGCCCCTTGTTCTGTCTCCACAGACCACTGCAAAGGGGCTGGCCATTTCCCCCTGTGTCCCACACTTGGGATATTTATAAACACTAATCAGATCCCCGCTTAGTCTTCTTTTCTCAAGGCTCTACAGCCCCAGTTCATTCAGCTTATCCTCCTAGGGGAGATGCTTCAGTCCCTTAATCATCTTCATAGCCCTCCCCTGGACTCTTTCCAGGAGATCCCTGTCTTTTTTGTACTGGGAAACCCAGAACTGGATACAGTAAAATCCCTTTTCTAGATGCAGCAACACTTAAAAACCCCTGACTTAGCTGGCAACACTAGCCTTGGGAGTGCTGAAGCAATGTAAAGTGTTTGTAACACACACCAAGGTTTCCCTCTGTTACCGTATGTCAATGTATCTGGCTGTTACTGAGTGCCAGGTAGCCCTGTGCTGTCCACGAATGTTATAAAATGTTTTCCTATAAAATTAATTCTGCAGAGCTACTGTAGCATCCCTGTCTGGTTCCTTTTAGCAAGCTGAAAGATATTTCTTCACTTGGATATAACAGATCCTGACTTTTCTCAGTTTTCTGCTTTGCTTATTTAGGAGATGGAAATCTTCCTGAGGTCTCAACTTTGTTTTTAGTTAAATGAACTTCATGGTAATACATTTAATGACAACAGCACCAAAGGCAAACGTATTTTGGTTTCATACTTGTGAGGTTTTTTTTTTTTTCTATGGTAGAAAGGAGGAAGGGCAAGAGACACGTTTCCTTTGCTTTCGCACTCACATGGATGGTTGGGTACATCTGAAAAGAAAATCTGTCTGGGAAATAATTCACTGAATTTAAGTAAGTGATGAAACAGCATGATGTATAGACTTAAGCAAATTGTTCAGGCATGTGCGCAGAGTGCTTCAGATATGTAACAGGACATTGAGAAATCTGGACTTCTTACCAAATAAAAAATATGGTATATATTACTAAACCACTCCCCTGAGCATCTGTATATCAAAGATATTGCCTTAAGACTCTCATTTTCACTTATGCCTCTGAATGTGGTGCTATACAGAGGGAAAGAAGTCAAGCTCAGCATTTCCTGCCCTCAGTTATTTTTAGAAAATGAAGGTACTGTATACCTCTGTGAAACTGCTCCATCTATACCAAGCACTTTGTGCCGGGCTGCTGTAACATTGTGTTCAGAGGGAGCTGAAGGCAAAAGTCAAAGCAGGCGATGGTCTCAGAGAGCTGTTCCACCTGGTGTTAAATGTGAATGAAGAGGGCACAGGGCGATAGCAGAGGTAGTGGTCATGCAGAGCCCAGAAGCACAGGTCCTTTTTTGTTTTGTGAGGTTGGTTTTGGTTTGGTTTTGTTTGTTGTTGTTGTTGTTGTTTGCCTCCATTTCCATTGAGTGAAGAAGCAGAGCCTGGGCTGTTTTCCAAGCTGGTTGTAGTGATGTGTTTGAAACAATAATAGTTTGACATTTTCTTTGCTTGCATTGTCTACTTCAGCTTCCAATATAGAAACATCATGGTCTGTTTGGAGAGAAGGGACAGGGCACAGGGAGAAGTGCTACAGCATGAGTAAAATGGGAACAAATTGCATCAACAGTAATAAAAACCTCACCTGCCATTTAAAAACCTCACCTGTTCATTATTATTTTAGAAGGAAATAATTTACAGAGCTTCAAGTGAGGCACAGGCCTCTGGGGCTTGATGTCGAAAGAATGAGATGCCTCTTTCAGTGAGGGACAGCAGTTCCCCTACAGCTCCAGAAATATAATGCCCTAAAACATACAGGCTGAAGTATGCATCTGTTTAGTTCTCACCTCACCTGCTATGCTTCTACCTGTGTTCTCCCAGATCACTATCCCAAACTCCACATGACCCAAGAGAGCTTTTCCAGCCCTGTGACTATTTATGGCTGAGCTTGTGAGGCTTGTGATTCCTTTCACCTGCACCCAATTGTCTTAAACCACCTGAAATGAAGTTATCCCAGTCATCTCTCATCTTTACCCTGAGGCATGATGCTTTTCCCACTCTCAGAGTCAGATTTTCCATTTGTGATGGAAGATGATGACTACTAACACAACCAACCTAACAACTCCTACCCTAAACACCTACTTAAACAACTCATGTTTTACTCTTCAGTACAGTGGTTCACCACTTCTTTCCAAAGTGGCTGTCAAAATAGTCCTGCACTCCTACTCATTTTGCATAACAGACCTTTTAATTTCCTTGTTTCATTCATTATCAATGCTTCAACTTGTTCAAATCTTCCTGGTATGCTCCGAAAACTACATGTACACTCTTATGTGCGTCACCGTTTTTTCCCTGAATCCTGATTACATGAGTGGTATCTTTGTATTTGCATGAATATGTGTTGAAAATCACACTTTCTGAAGACATATTTCTGCTAAATATTTTGATTTGTGTTTTGGCCAGAACTCAAGAAGTAATTTCTGCCATTATCAAGTGTCACTTTCAGCTGCAGTTTGGATCCAATGAAGGGCTCTACAATCTACATAATGCAAAGTGATTTTCCTTCCACAAAGGAAAATGGTTAGTCTTTCCTAAAGTCCAACATGGATAAATTATCTGATGTTGACGCATTTCAGAGACAATCTACAAACAAAATTGTAATCACTATGCCTTCAGTTTCCATAGGTCTGGCCAGAAAATAATTTTCTCCCAGACCTCATCCCATTTAATCTTGTTTCCTTTGCCTTCATCCTTTCCCTTTCTTCATACTTGATTTCTTGTGCTACACTCTTATTCATTTTCTCAATCTTTGCTTTGGTTTCCCATTCCAATTATGACCCATCTGTTAATAAGACTAGGTGTAAGAAAAATTCAAAATTAATCAGATTTGGCTCAGGGTTTATTATTTTTTCCCCATCTTCTAAATAAAGCATATATAGGAGTTGGAGTCTGCAGTACTAAAACCTGAGTGAATGAATTTTGGCTCCCACATCTGTATTTTGGCATCTAAATAAAAGTTGTTATTCAATGATGTTGAATGTCTGCAGCTGAAGTGTTAGGTGTTGCACTTAGACATTAACATATAAAATGTTTTTAACTGCAGAATTTGAACATTTATGGTGTCTACAATCTTTTTTAAGTGAACATTGAATATTTTCTAGAAATCAGTGCTTCATACCAGTAAAGTTTAAAGTGTTGCGTTCCAGTCTTGGAAAGGCTTTTATTCCACTCTTTGGGTGGGTTACAGGAGCAAAGAAGAGCATCAGTACATTTTCACTTTATAGTCTAGTCTGACCTTTCTTTCCCTTATGCCAGTGTAATAAAGGATCCTAGAAATAATTGCATTGATTTTTAGAAATTCCAGTGACGGTATTCAAGGTTAAAATGAGGCTGTATCTTCAGTTAGGAATCAAACACTGTTTGAAGAACCCCCTGTGACAATCTGAATTAAATTACAGCCAAGACAGGCATACTCCAGAGCAAGGCTACCACAGTCTCCTAGGCTGTTGGACCCATCCAAGCCTAGGGATGGTACGGGAGCAAAGGCCTAAGAACACTGGTCCAAAGCAGGGTGCACAAAAAGGTAACAGGACTCCAAATGTGTTTGGGAGTTTGGCCCTTTTCCATGCAGATTCAGATCTCTCTTTTATTATTGTTTGCTTATTTTGTTTGAGAATGGAGGAAGAAGTGAAGACCCTGGCCAGTTTCCAGAAGTCAGAGGCACTGCGCAGTTTGACACTGTGAGTTACCAGCAGCTTCATACAGATTGAGACCTACTGACTTGTGGCACCGTCCTGCTTCAGACTGGACCTCACCCCTCCTAAATCTCCACTGTACTCGTACCTTTACAACTTCAGTTTGAGCGCATTCACTCCACAGTGTCAGCTACCTGCCTTTCTTCCTGTCCTCAGGATGAGAAGAGGGATTTAAGCAGAAGAAACTATGTAGTTCTAATGATTTCAGGGAAAGGGTAAAATAAATTTTCAATTTCTTTGCTTTTTTTAACATTTCTTAAGGACTTCAGCATAGGTACCCATGTGCAGTTGTAGCCCAAAAAGTAATCTCAATAATGACATGTTTCTCCTGTTATGCTTAATTAAGGTGTCTCTTAGCCAAGAGAATGACATAAGAGTTCAAAAGGAGCTTCAAGAGCCTAATGAATAATAATCCCTATTCCAAAGCATATACAGAATTTTGGGAAATTAGTATGAAGAAAACTATTGGTCTTTCTAATCCATCCTTTTGCTTTGGACTGCTCTTCATTAGCCATGCTCCAAAGTGTTCTCTACTCACTACTGCTCAACTCCATGCTATTTGAATCTTCATCTTTCGTTGGACTTTTCAATATCGTTATGATGTTTTGAAGTGAAAAATCTCTCACTAAACCCCAACCTAAACCTCCTTCTCATTTTTCATTTCAAGTCACAGTGAAAACAAGACAATGGCCATTACAGAATTAGCACTTTTTATATGACATTTGTTACAATTAAGTTTTCCTGTCAGCACCATTTTTCAGACTACAGACATTCAAGCTCTGCAAAACAAGCAATGGCTGTAACATTGCCAGAGGCAATAGCAGCAAGGGTGTTCAGCAAGCATCTTTAGGGAAGATTTACATTTGGAATTTTCTTTAGCTTGATGTGAATTCTTTAATTATTAATGGCTTAATTATTTTGTTCTAGACCAGTTAGAGGAATATGGACAATGAAAACGTATCTGGCACCAATGGCTCTGTGAGTTTTATAGTGTAATTTGTAAACACACAGTTTTTGTTCCTGTTTTGAGAGTTTTGAGAGATCAAATCTCTCTCTCTGAAGTAGGGGTCAAGGTATGAGCTGGGGAAAAAAGTAGACAAACTGCTTTTTTCCCCCATTAAAAGTGATGAGGAGTTTCCTTATACAATTTAAATGACATGTCCATGGTGGTATGTGAAAGATTGTCTCCCCACAATGCATTTTTCTTTGCAAACATCCTGTCATCGTGCTTCAGTGAGTTCTGAACAGTCTTATCTCTGCCTCAAGGGGAAAAAGTCAGTTGTCTTTATAATCCTGTGTTTTAGGATGTTTTAAGGGCTGATCTAGTGAGGAAGCAGCACTCTGTGGCACGTTCCTTAAGCCGGGCCCCACTGATGGCTGCATTGACAGCAGAGCACTCATGAGCCCTTCTGGGCGCAGCCCCAGTAGTGCATGGGAAGAAGGTTAATATCTGCTCAAGTCTTCTTTAAATGGATATACAACATGTAGCTCAAAACATTTAGACCATGAAAGCGTTCCTGGGATCCCCTAAAGAAGTTGTAGTTGAAACATGGCATGTAAAACTTTTAATGTCTGGAGGTAGGAATATTGAACACTTAAGAAAACACATTGCATTTGAAACGAAGAATTACCTCCCCCACAACCCTACTGGCAAATGACTGAACCTTTAGTTCTTTTCTCTTGTGTCCCTGACATCACACACAAAGTGTACATGAGGGATTAGTAGGTGGTAGCCTCAAGAATTTTGAAATTAAGCAGGGAAGGAATAAATTAAATTCCCAAATGCTATGAGAAGCCAATTTAGTAAGTTTCCTTAGAACCTTGCAACACAAAAAGCTACAACTGAATCAGTATTTTATCAAATCAGTTGTTTTCTAACCAAACCAGTGATTTATCAGTACTGTCAGTATTTTGACAGATGTAACGCACTTAACTCTCAGAACTTACTAGGTGGGGGGAACTGGTTGACATGGTCCCTACTCTTAATGAAGTAAATATTTACATGGACCTCTTGTCCATGCAGTCAGTCTATATTAGATTTTGTGTACCAACATAGGCCCTTCACTCAGATTTTTGGTTATATTGTACTTTTGCTTTTGTAGAAGCTATTGTTCCTGTAACAGCAGATGTAAGCTGACAGGTACGTTCCCCTACTGGATGGAGTTCCTGTTAAGACCACCTTTAATAACTAACAGCATAAATATCTTGAAATATCATACAAAGCTAGGTGGTAAATGCTTGGCCTTCTTCCACAAGCCGGTAAATGGAAAGATAACGGCTTTCTAAGCAGTCTGACTCAGATATCTCACCAGTCTGGACATTCCACAAACATTTGATCCAAGCTAAAAACATTCGTTCTTTGCTTTGTTCTGTTCCCTATGACATAAGCATATTATAAACTTCTTACTAGATCCCAGGGGAGAAACTCTTTCTCTTTCCCAAAACCAGGACAGGAGCCTTTCTTTAAAGAGCAGCCAGCAACCAAACCACGTGGGATCTGAGAAGGTGACCTTTCATGTGCTTGGGCAAATACAACCTCCCAGCATCTTTTCCCATACAGGACTAAAAGCTATGAGTATAGTTAACTATTTTAAAAGATATGTCTGTGACTTTCTCTGTTTAACATTACCAAGTTGTTAAAATAGCAGACTGGTGGAACTAAACCGACTGAAAGTTTTAACAGTTGTGCAAGAAAATGCTGTGTGAGGTAAGAAGCCTCGGATAAGAGTTCTAGTGAGACTTAAATAACTCTGACTGCATTAAGATGACTTGCTGTGATGGATGGCATCCCTGGTAGCTTGCTCTCTTTTTTCTTGTGGATTGTTATTAAAAAGAATAATAGGAAATAAGTTCAGGAAAGCAATAAAGTGGAACCAAAGGATTATGTGCATTTCTGCTAATGTCAGTCTACCGGCAAGGAAAAGAGACAAGATGTAATGCTGGTCTATAACTAAGTAGTGGGATAGTGCCACTGCTGAGAACAGCAAGTTTTGCACTAACACAATGGGTAAGACTAATTATACTTTATACAAAATATAATTGGGAGATGGATGTGACTTACTTGTTGCTTAATACTTAAAATAAGAATTGTTTTTACTGTTTGTTGTCTGTGGAGAATGGAATTACAAGTGTTCACATGCAACAGAATCTTTTTGTAAAATTCTCAAATAAATGAGCCTAATACATCCTTGGTATTGTAACATACTCAGATCTTCACCTGAAGTACCTATCTGCCTTTTTGAAAGTCAGTACAGGGAACCGAAAATACCTTCTTATTCTGGGACACGAGCAGCTGAACTCAACAGTCATTTTCAAAAACTATCTTTACATCCCTCCTTGATACCAAAAAAACAATCAAAATGTCCACGGGGCCCCAGAAGAAAATTCATGTTGCCTCAGGCAAGTGTGATGTATCTCTGACATGACCCACAGCCCAAAGTGGCCTGGAGGGGTGACGGGAGAAGGCAGAAGTGGGACTTGTACAACAGGACAACTGCAGTTTTTTCCCACAAGCACAGGTGCAATTATCTCTGCCGTGCTGGGTCATGAGAAACGAGCACACTGTCCCACATCCGCTCAGGTACTTAGGCACGGATGAAGTGCATGGTCCTGGGCTACAGTGGAGCACCTCAGCCTGCTCCTGACACCCACATACCAGATGCAGCTGATGGAAATAAGGGCCAGATGTGTGAGCTGGATGCATAAAATGTGTGAGCTGACACGTCTGCCAAGGTCCCACCCCCACTAATCCACACTATGTAAAACCCTCAGTAAATCCACCCCAACCATGACAGCCCAAGCTGCTTCCATCAGCATTGATTGCCCCTAAGCGTGGATGCCTTGGCAACATGGGCAAGACTTCAGGTGCTGACCACACCACACACCTGCATGATCCACCCTGCATGGAAAACAGGAGCAGCTCCCAGGGAAGGGAAGGGGAGAGTGGAATCCACTGTATAATTGGACCATAGTAGCTGCCTCTGTATGCACCCTTGGTTGAATTTGTTGTGTGCCTGTACCCATATCTGGCTCACTCTGGTCAAGTGGTTAGAGGACCCATCCGTAGTCCTAGAAAACAGGCAGCGCCTAAGCAAGACAATGTGGAGTTCCATGTCCTTAAAAAACCACATAAATATGACTTCTGCCCAACTACAACACTTGATATTTATCCTAAACAAAAATTATATTCTAACAGTAGTCTGAGTGTTGGCTCAGGAACTGGCAAATCCTGTATTTTAATCTCACTATCCTAGTGGTTTGTTATGTGACTTTTATAAACTCCATTAATAAAATATAGAAAATACATTTCTTGTGTTCCCAACTAGTAAAATCACAAGGATAATTTTCTAATGTTTACAAATCGATTTTTTGCATATTATATGCTGATGATTAGGCACTTACATTTACGCCTGCCTTGGAAGTAACTTTTGTTGTTAACGCAGATGAAGTATTAGGCTATAATGAAACTGTATTATTTGTATTTAGATCATCACCAGACACACAAAACTGTCTATTTGGACTTTTTATAAACTTTATTCTTCAGAATATTGAAATATGCAGTTTAGAAAATGGTTATTCTTTTGAAGTCTTCACCGTGTCTGTTGCCAGAGCTCTCTTTTGCTATTATTTATGTAGTAATAGCTACACTGTCACATAAAATCACACATACAGAATGCACAATATAGATTTTTCCTTCTGTTACTGCATATTATATACTCTTCATCATAGTAAAACATCTCATCCCCAGATGACTCTCAAGAGAATGTGAACTCTGTGCTGTGATCTGAAGGGCTTGCATTATACATTTTCCTGGAGCTTTCATTATTAATAGACTCTCCTTGATCACCTCTTAGCTAACTGACATTCATTTGAGACCACCGGACTCCTAAACTTCCCTGACCTTGCAGTGTTAACTCAAGATTCATAGTCTCAAGTAGAATGGATAAATCAAATAAAATATTTTTATTATGAGGTCTCAAATGTTGCTGACAGCAAAATAGACACAATAAAATCATACTGAAAAATGTTTCTCTAGAACAATATGCTTTTATTTGCTGTTTTACAATATTTTCTTATTATTTCAATTAAAGCAAAACATTTATGCACTGCAAGCACGGTGGTAGCATTTTAAAGTATAATTATTAATTATGTTGTGTTTGTAGTCAAATTTGAACAGAAAGTTTCTCAAAAATTACTTTCCTGTTTGAACAGTCTAACTAACATCACGGGTTTTTTACAGTAGCCTTAGTCTTTGCCAGCTATAATATGTCAGTCAGTACAGCCGTAATATGAGACCACGGTTGGGATAGGGTTTGTTTTATGTCAAGGCTTCCTTCAGATTTTTCCACAGACTCCCTACTGAATGGTTTATCTTTTTTTAAAGTGTCCTGAACCTCCCTTGTGCTTTGAATCACTTAAAGCACTTTGTTCCTTTGTTTCCAAGCACTTGGGGAAGCAGAACCCAAGAGGACAGGACACTCGCAGAAAAGTGCCAGCCCCACTGCAGACAACACCAAAATCCCCTTGTTTTGAGGGGTCCAGAACATGACCCTCAGCAACACCCAGCACACTCTGGCAGCAGTGACTGTGGAAACTTGCCTTCGGTATTCTTTTAACTATGGAAGTTGATGTTTTTATCACAAAACATGCTACTAAGGAGGGCATTTCTTGAACCCTCATAAGACACCCAGGTATCTGTAGCACACAGTATGTCCCCAGGGTTTATTCTTCCCAGCATAGCTGAATTTCCAATTGTCTAAGAGTCATCCTCTTGCCTTGATGCACAATTTGTCCCTCAAAGAGTTTCTGCTAATTCAGGAGAGCATAAAGTCCCAATCAGACTCCTGGAGAATTTCACCAGGTAAAGTTCAATATGTGTGTGATAAATCAGAACAGCTAATGCACAGTATAGATGTCTTTGCCGTGTAGTTAAGAGGACATCTGTAGACATAAGTTGGGAGAACAGAGTCTTTAGGCAAACATAGTCCTCTCTCTAGGTGGACATAGAGTTTCACAGGAGCTCTTTTTAAAAGCTGTGCAACTAGAAGATGTATAAACTCAAGGCCATGTCCCAGCTACATGTCTCATCCTGAAATCCTTGCAGCTGTGTCGTGCTACCCTCTCTGAGGTATCTATTCTGCTTGAGGGATGTGATGTAGCATGTTTTCAGAAATAGAAGTCCGTAATTTTATTTTCAATTCAATGTTTTGCAATAGATTAGGCAACAGTTACTGTGTTTAGACATATTTATCAAAGCACTGGAAAAAGGTGATAAACTATGCACAAGGATATTTGCATACGTAAGTTCACTGAATTTTCCCCTGACAATGAATCAATGCAAATAAGAAGGTTGCATCTGATGTGCCACCTCAGGAACCTAATTTAAGTGGTTTGAATACATGCCTGGAAGTATCTTTTTCCATTGACTACAGAAAAAGTCCAGGGTGATTGTGTGGAATAAATTATTCACTGAAGTTAGGTTCCTGAACTTAGTATGACTGCTGCTATTGCCCATCTCTCTTAGTTAACTGACTACTAAATTTGGGCAATCAGCAGATGGGGAAGACATAAGCAACCACATGTGATCAAAGAGTGAAGAAATTAAGCCAAACTATTTACAGAAGGACACATCCCTATTTTTAATAAAAAGTCCCCTGAAAATGTACTGAAGATTTTTCCTACTGGGAACGATTTCCTAACACTCCCTAGAGAAGGACATTGCTTCTGAAAATGGTGTCTATTTCCATTTAACCAGGCCATGAAAATGGCTTGGGATTAACCCAAGGCACGACAACACTTCAGAAAGTTTTGCATGTTTCTGAGTGCCTGGAACCCTTCAAAGGGCATGGCAAACTTGCAGACACTTAGGGTATTCTTAATGCAGCACAGGAATACTGAGAAAGAACAAAGCTAGCTCCTTCACAGAGGGGTTTGTGGCAAACATGTCCATGGTAGCCTCTCTCCCACAGAGGGTGCGATGCCATGACTTGCAGCTGCCACAGGTGTCCAAGCTAAGGAGTGAGGGTGTAGAGCAAAGGTGAGGCAGAAGCACCATCCACAGCCCCGTACACAGGAAAAAAATGGAAAATGTCACAGTTCCTGCAAACTGTGGGTGATGGGACAGACCTGAGGGTGCCAACAGGGATGGGATGTTAAGGGTTTTGCTCTGCTCTTGCTCTGGTGGAGAATAAGCTACCAGGCCTGTTTGCTCTAATTCAGAGACTAGCCAAGGGTTTATCCCACAGGGAATAAATTATACGCATAAAATATGAGGTATCGGGTAATGTAATTAGCTCAATTTAGGTGCACTATTGACATGACACTAGTGCTTATTACTAATGAATACGCTGCTAGTCAATCATTAATAATGGGAGTATCTAGCTACCGTGCTTATGAATGCTTTATTGTGGAAAGGTGGAAAGTTCACTTAAGCTGCTGGATTTTGTGGGCCAGTTGCTTGCTTCACTTTTGACCTTTTTGATCCGCTATTCTGAGTTAGGTTTGTGAACAAAAGGAAAGAATATCAATTGGCTTTTGAAGGAAATTGGGTGTCAAGTGTAATGGGTATGTCTTGAATAATTTCACTACATTTCTTTTGCACCACACTTCCAGTTAAGTGCCAGGGAAGGTGGTTAGGCAGAGGGCACGGGAGTCTAGAAATAACTGAGTAAGAACCAAATCAGCAGCAAGCAGACTTAGCAGAGAATGTGAGAGAAGAAGAGCACTTAACCAGAGGAGAAGGAGACACTTTCAGAAAGTATTTGCAAAGGCACAAGGACAGTCACAGCGGTGTGAAAGTATGAAATAAAATGGCTGCAGGAGTCTGCCTTGCTTCACAGACCATATCCCGAGCCTTACAAAGGCCCTCGTCCTAAAAACTGGATCTCCTCAGACAGCTGCACTTGTGGGAACTGGGTCTTTGAGCAGGAACATGCTAGCCGTATGCTGCATGACTTGGGGTGTAAGGAAGGGATCAGGCCATGTCCGAGTTCATCAAACTATAGTAGCAGCTTCTGACACCAGAGGGTTAATAACAATCCCTGGTGTGGAAAACTGGTGGTTACCAGGCAGCTTTGGTTTTTAATGCAGAGCTCAAGGAGGGTGGGCAACCTTTGTAGTGGTGGCTGATGCTGGGCAGACAGTATAGCTCCGGCTTTTCTCAAGAGAGCATCAGCACTGCCAGCAAATCCAGTCCATCGTAGTTTGATGTTTTGCTGCTCACCAGAAATCAGGTAGACCCATAGAGTTGGATTTGGGGAGTGTCAGGCTCTGTGTTTCAGGCCTCTCAGGACTTGCTGTTACATCCTGAGATAGCAGCTACTTAGTGAAATAAATCAGGGGACTCCAGGTGCATCAAAACTGCATGGGTGACAAGCTTTGTACTGGAAACACTAGCTGGACCCCCACCAAACCCAAAAATATTTTACAACCTGTTTGGAACCTGATCAGTGGGATGCAGAGATGTGGTGTCTTGTGACAAGCTGGCTCAGATTCTGGTTTTGAAGCACTTCAACTGCTGAAATTTTACAAGGCCAGAATCGCTCTGGTTATGCCTTTGCTAATTGACTGAAGCTTTTCTAATACCAACATTTTTCCCATGCAAAAAAGGATTATCTTTTTGAACAACATTTCTGCCTCAGAAGAAAGAAAGTTTTCTATTAAAAACAAAAGCACCATTTCTCTAAATTTGGGGTTATTCAAAGTGATTTTATCAGTCCAGGGCCCTGGCTGCTGAACAAGCACCCAATAGAAACTCTCCCCGTGTGATGACAGTGCAACCTTCAGCAGTGATTTAGCATTTTCAAACCAGCCTCCACATCTATCCTGAATTTCCAAGTTCAACTCTCCCAGGTACTTTCATGGTACTTCCATAGTACTTAAAGTTTCCTGTGAATAGGTCATGCATAAGATGTTAGATGAATAGTAATTGTATAAATACCATCCTAAAAAGAAGAGCTGTCTCCAAGAGCTACTTAATTAATGGCAAATCTCCTCTCGACAGAGATGCCGCAGGCACAAAATGAGTATCTCTGAGCAAGATGACTTATAGAAGCTTTTGTTTTACATAGTCCACATCTTTTGTTAAATTTCCAGCTGAAAAGCCAACAGCTCTGTCATAAAGGCAAAACTTACTCTTATGTTTCAGTTTGTGCATTGTTTTTTCCCCAGAGATTCGCGAATTGAAAAACAAATCACACTTGTATTTGGGGGTAACTCTTTTGCAAGTTTACAGTCACAGTTTGTTCTGAATTCCTAAGGATGGATCTGATTTCTGTGAGCAGGAACATATCTCCGCTGCAAACTCACAACCCAAAAGGACAAACTGGTCAGGATGTTTCATGGCCTCGATCTTCACCTCTGAACTCAAGTTATTAGTCTGCAGAACCAAACCCCCAAAATATATACTCAGACCTGCTTTTCCTTTTCAGCTCACACCCTTTCCAGCTCACATCCTTTTCAGCTGCCCAGCCCCTTATGCATCAGTTTTCCTCCTCTTTCTTAACCCTCGTTAGTCACATGAGCCATAGGAATTGGCTAACCCATGATGTACCAAATTGTATCGAACTATTTTGACCGGTTTTTAAATGCAGTGAACAAAAAAATCACACAGTATTTATGATTTATGAACTGAAACAGTTCCTCTTGCAGAGATCTTGTGCTTATGAACAAACAACTTGTAGGAAGACCATTCTCTGAAAACAAAAAAACCCCAAAGGAACCATAGGGGAACATGTGCATTGTTTTTCATAGATTACATTTTATTTTAGAACAGTTATATGAATTTGTAAAGAAAAATAAATAGACTTTGGGAGGCAAATATTACTTGTAAGATAGAAAGTATCTGTGTGTGCTCTCCTGGGTTCTCTTCTTTTCTTGAATTACACTATCTTGGACACTTGGACTGCAAGTGATTCCCAGTACAAAAGGCAGCCACAGAAAGGTACAGCAATTCTGGAAAACAGACTTTCAGGGTTTTTTTTTTTTTGGTGTGCTGTACATCACACAGAGCATTATAATTTGGACTATAACAGATAAAAAGGGGGGTCTTCCCCTCCTCTACAAACTGTATGAACATTTGCTAGCACTTGCTATGATTTTCCCCAGCAGACTACTCCTGTGTGAACATGCAATAAAAGGTCCCAAATTTCTGATCAGATATGGAGGTATGGAGCCTGAAACCCAACAAGGCTCTGCACAAACCACAGCCTTGTATCCACCCTATAATGGCTCAGATTTCAGGATCAATGCTCTAATTATCCTAAACTTGAAAAGTATGCTAAAGAAATGATTTTTGCCAAAGAGAGGAGAAGGAAATAGAAAAACCATTTCCAGTGTGAACAGACATGTCTACGCCATAAAGACAATTGGGGTTAGTTTCAACAGAGTTGTCAACTGTCACTGTCAACCCTGGGAGTGTTTAATCACTGTGTTAGTGATATATCCTTCAGTATGGGAGGTGCTATTAAGGTGTTGTGTTTCCTTCTAAAAGCTTCTAACAATCTCCTTCCTTAGAATGACTCCCTGATGTTATACAGTTGGTAGTTAGGAGTGAGCAGAGCATTCAGATTTTCCGTGAATTTTTGCTACTTGGGTCACAGAAAGGTTTGGTACATGAGGGTTGTGTGCCCCTGACTTTGCCCTTGCTTTTTTTTTTTCCAGACTTCTTCCAGTCTCAGTTCTTGTTTCTTCAAGTTCTGCTACCCAAATGCCAGATATTTCCACTCCATCCATATAGAAAAGCTTTATAGCATGTGCACAGTAAACCCAATACTTCTGTGTCACATTCGACCTACTACACATGTGCACGTACTACTTGCACATACTATGCTTATTTAAAATGGTATGCTCCTGCGTGCAGCACTTCACAGCCCATGCACACGTAGTTCTTCATGGCCAGTTCCTGGCTGCAGTGCACCTGCCCCCTCCTCCTGTCCTGCTATCCACAGAGGGACAGTTTTCAAAAAAAGCTATTTCCACTCTGGGCCCCCATGGAGGATAGAGTGTTGTGTGCTGAGTTCCTGTGGCAGCCCGGCTGCAAACATGGTATGGCAGGGCTGTAGGCTATTTTGAGCTATTATAAAAACTTGAGTTGTCTGAATATGAGCTCCAGAAAAATGTGGGCCCGGCAGCAGATCCTGAAATATTTGAAAATCCGGATGGCAGTGTATGTTCTTCATAGATTAAATAACAATATTGGAAAGAAGGTTGATTTCAGGCCGCATTTCTCTTCAGTATCACCAGCTGAGTCTCCCTCCTGGCAAGGGGTATGATGGACTCCACTCTGCCCCATCCCACCCTGCTGCAGCTGCTCAGGGGCCAGGAGAACCCCCACTGGGGCTGCATGCCTGCCGGCTGCCCCTGGGCAGGGGATGCTGCATAACTGGAGATCCTCTGGTGCACCCCACCCTGCCTCAGCAAGCGCCTGCCGCACGGCACCATCAGCTTAGCAGAAAGTCATGCAGTAGCACTTGATTCATCTTCGCAGACTTGCTTAATTCTTGCAACTTATCTGAAATGCCTCCAAAACCTAAGTATTTGAATAATTTATATATATATAAAAATTAATTACCCACATATATAATTATATATAATATAATTATATATTATATTATTCATATATATCATAGAATCACAGAATATTCTGAGTTGGAAGGGACCCATAAGGACCATCAAGTCCAACTCCTGGCTCCACACAGGGCCAGCCAAGTCAGAGCATGTGACTGGGTGCATCATACAGATGCTTCTTGAACTCAGTCAAGCTCAGTGCTGTGACCACTTTCCTGGGGAGCCTGTTCCCGTGCCTGACCACCCTCTCAGTGAAGAACCTCTTCCTAATATCCAACCTAGGAAGAACTTCATTATATATAAATATCTAACTCACACTGTTCAGTAACTATGTTGAGGATCCGAGACAGACCCACAAACTCACGAATGCAACAAACCTTAAATCTCAGTTTAACGCATTTGGGAAAGAATGATTTGGAAAAGGGTGATTCCAGGGCTGCACTCACCATCTTACACTTCTGTACAAGACACATAATGGTTCACACTTCTGCATAAGATTCTTTGGATTTTATAAGCATGTGCTGAGAGGTGGGCCAGGCCACTGACAAGCACAGTTTGGCTGCAGCCATAAATAATCCTATGTGGCTTCCTATAGGAGACAGTTTATTACCCACGACACCTGTAGAAATCACAGATGTGTGTTTTACAATCATTCTGTGAATCTGACGTACAACTAAAACAAGTGCCTGCATTGAGGGTGCTGGAAATTGAAAATTAGTAGTTAATAATATTGTGAAAAGATTTCTCCCTCTCCTCTATTTTTGGGGGGTTCTTTTGTAGCTAGTTACTGTGATGACGATAACACAAAATTCTGTGTATGTAAATGAAAATGTTCATACATTTTGAGGTGCTGCAATAATTCAGTAGCTTTGTTGATATTAATTTTTGTGCATATGAAGGGTAAATATCAGGGTAAATAAGATGTCTTGGAGTTATATATTTATATTTTTATATACTTCTTCATAACTTCAAGAAACCAGAAAATTTCACAAACCATCCATCCTCCCACTGCCCCTTCCCACCCCAGCCATCTGCCAAGATCTTGTGCTGTTCATTACCCATGGTAATTCAGTTCCACTGAAGAAGATGGATTTGGTACTAAGAGGAAGCCTATGCCATGGTTTTGTGATCAAGTAACATTCTTCCGGTCTTCACGAAAGCACAGGTGAGTTCAGACAAATTGGTGAACTCTACTTCTGCAGTGGCTGTTCAATAATGCAAAGACTTTCCAGCTCATCTTTCTTGTGGTATATCTTAGCTCCATTGAAAGCACACTTTTCAGTTAAAGTAAGCTCAGTTGCAGCCTAATTTATTTTTATTTTATCTATTTTATTTACTAAACGTTCCCTCTGTTCTTCTTTGTACGTCTCTTTTAATCACACCCCAGCAACTGAAAAATGGTAGAATATCTGTATTGAAGTGCAACTCTCATGTTCAAATTGGTTTGAGCTTGGGGAAAAATGTGTTTGCACACGGCTGCCCTGCAGAAGTGCCTGAAATTACCCATGATAATTGTTTTCATATTATCTCTGGTGTAACTCCACAGTGATATATTTACTGCCTGTTCTGGCAGAGATACAGCAGCGCTATCTGGGCAAGTACATGGCAGACATTCCTATGTTTGTAATTATGGTTCCTCGCACATACCAGATGAACTGAAGCATGGCACAAGTGCCTGTGTGTTTCTTCGGTCTAAATCCGTACACTTGCTCTAAGCTTTCACCAGTCTGGCAGAGGAATGTCTTGTATTCAGGCTTTCCTCTTCAGCATATAGAGTGTTTTTATTAAATTACGAGAGAGATGAAATGCTGAGAGCGTCTTCTGATACAAATCAGGAGGCCAAATTTTAACTCGTACGAGCAGTTCAATTAATTTTGGTGAGATCATTTTTATGGGCGTAGTGGATAAATATTAGCCAAAATTGAGACTCGAGCTTTTTATTACTTTTGTTGTGAATGAATGTGACATAGCTGCGCTGCAAAACTGGGAAGAGAGCTTAGTGAAACTGTTAAGTACCGCAAAGGGTACTACCAGGGAAATCCTGGTTCCAATGAAATTAATAGGAAACCTGATGTATAGGACAAGCATCAGAAACATGGTGTATAACCACAAGAATTCTCAGGCATATGCTCTTAGTTAAACAGTTTAGAAATTTTACTTCTTATATAAAATCTAATATTAAGAATATTTGTGTTAGTTTAGAACTCAAATAATTTGAAGAGCTCTTCATTTCAACAGATCCCCTTTCATATGGTGGCTTTCCTTATTTGTGGTAGAAGACTAAAATTTGTTTCCACTGCAGAACATAATTGTGTTCTGTTGAAGTACTGTAGGTGACTTGGGAGTAAGTGATATTTTTTCTAATTAAAGCCAGGCTTTTGCCTAATTACATCTGAGTAAGGGTTTCAAAACTTGGGTCTGACAGATTTTGTGTGTGTGATAATTTTATTGTGGCAAATAAATTAGATTCAGTCTTATGAAGCTACGTTCATTGCAAGATGGGAAAACAGGACCAGGCCAAGACAACTTAATTTTTGCAACTGTTGGAAGCTCCTTGTGAAATTTAGTATTCTCGGGAATATTTTGGAGAGCCTGTTGCCAGCCCGAGATGGAAGCTGGGGTGGTGGATCAGAGTCGCTCCCAGATTTTCCAGCTATATCCCTTGCCTTCGGCTGGGACTTCTGCAGAAAATCCCTGGGGGTTTAGGAAAAACATATGATATTCATATAATTCGGAGCCTATAGAGAAAAAAAAAAAAAAAGACTGCTATGCTTGTTATATATTAATGCATTCTGAAAAGTATTTGAGTTCTCCTTTCAATAACCATCCCGAAAATATTTACGATTATTTTAAGTTCCCCGCAGTCTAAACAAATTTACTCATTAAAAACAACCGAGTAATAAAAACAAACATACCCAACCATGTAAACCAAATGCAAAAATCTGCCAGTCATTTGTGAAAATGGTTTTGATTTGACTATAGCTAAATTGGTGGGGGTATTATTTTCCCGCAGTATGACTGATGTGGTTTTACATAAAGGGTTTAATAAAATAGGTGGCATTAGTGAAATGCAAAAAAAATGTGCCAGGGATGTTATTTTCACCTAATGATATTGAGAGGAAAAAGCAATAGGCACTGTGGATTTTTTTTTTTTAATCAAATGTACTCTACACCAGCTCTTGTGAGAGGAAATCCAGAGGTATGGTGATAAATGCTCAGTGATAAATGCTTGGTTACTTACAGAAACAAGTAACATAAATTGTACTCTATTCTATTCTATAAATTGTATTCTATTCCAACAGCACACATGCAGTGCGCTCTGAGCCTGAGCTCACCATGAACATACTATGAGTGTTTCCAGTCATCCTGAATCTGCAAAGCACAAATTTTATCAGCAGTAGAAAATATATTGCCCACAGGAATCTCTCCAGGAATAAATACCTGTTTGGTGGCTGTTTTTTTCTTACAGCTTTGTAATTTTATCTATGTCTGAATTACAATGTATTTCTTGATTCGTGGCAGAGAGTTTTGTTACAACAGGTTCATGAAGTATTTCATTAGTTGTTACTGGACCAAAAGTAAAAATAGCCGAAGTATACAATGCTGTGAAAAGTGCGGGGCCATTCAGGTAAGAAAGTGGACATTTTTATCACAAGGCTGGTATGTTTCCTAAATACAAATATCACATCTCAAATTTATATCCAAATCTCCTTCACACAAGGAGATCAACTCAACTCAAAATGCTCTAGATCATGCCTCTTGTTCATAATAAAGCATATCATTCTCAACTTTCTCAACAAAAATACCATTTAAACACAAGATACAGTATTTCCTAGAAAATACTTTTCATTTTAGCAAAACACCATGTTCTCTGGAGAAAATGTATTGCCTGAAATCTTTGCATTTAGCACATTTCCCACAAAATGAAATGCCAGCTTGGGCTTGTTCTGTGCCTACTACCTGCATGTCTTAAACTTTGTGGCTACCGTTCATTATTCTTTCCGTGCACAGTATGTTAGGCAAAGTAGAGCAATATTTAATTAAGTATATTAACACACAGAGAGGACAATCCTGTGCAAATCCACCAAGATTCACCAACTTCCAGGGACTTCATAAGGACTTACACTGTTACTAACACAGAGCAGCATTTTGTCCTGTGTCCTTGAGATGTCTATGCATGTAATTTATAAATCTCAAATATGGACTCTCCCAGCCTCTCCATACATTTGTTTCTTTATCTGAGAGCCAACCTCCTCACTGAGGGAAGATGGAGGATTCTGACACCAGAGTTCCAAACCCCACTGGGTTGTGCTTACTATGCTTGCACCCCTCAAGGGTCGGGAGGAGTGTTTGCCACTTTGCAGCCTCAGTTCATCTCTGATGGGCCTGAATGCCAGCATCTGTTTCACACAGAATGCTCTTTGCATAGCCATCATTGTTCTTGGACAAAATCTTTACCTCCTTTTCACACCATCCCATTGGGATGATGGTGCAAGCAGACAGCAGTCTGCTTGGTGGGTCTCCTACACCTCCAAGACCCACACAGGGCAATGGGGAGGCAGTTGCATGTGGATCACAAGGCACTTTGTTCTCTTAATTTGTTAATTTTCAACCCTTTTCCAGTGCTAAGTTATTAACTGCAGGAAAGGGGTGACTTTTCTTCCCCACATCTCAGCACAGAACTTCTGCATAAGAAACTGGTTGTGGTGACACCAAAACTTTGGAACAATGTCATAGAGACAGAGAAGAGCTGTCAACCCACTTGAGGACTTTTGCCCTCCTTGGCCAAACATATCCCTCCTTTTCTGAGTAGCATCTCTCCCAGGAACAGAAGGGAAAGCACCGGTGCTTAGGATTTGCTCTGATTGTGCCGTCTTTGATCCAAATTAAAATCGCAGGTGAGAGGGTAGCCTCAAATTCTCCCTTTTTAGGCTAGAATGGACTTAGCTGCAATTATGTTTACTGTGTTTTCAAGATTTACATATGGTTTTCTGCTACTAGAAAAATCCATCAGAAAATGTGTGAAGTACACATTTGCCTGTGAGACAAGCAAATCCTTTCTCCTTCAACGGCATCAGTGACTTCCAGCCAAGTTAATGCCAGGTTGCATATGTCTGCAGTAAATCTTCACCTTCTTCAACACCTCTGAGTGATTTGTTGTCTCTAGGTATACTGACACCTTTTCTCATGTGAGAACTTTATGGCTTGATAACCATAAAGGGACAGCTGGCTCAGTGGAGTGGTTACTACTTACTCTCACCTCCTAGTTAGTAGGAATTTAAATATATAGAAATGCACATACAATTCTCGCTTGTAACCTGATCTATGGGAAATGTTCCTTTATGTAGAAGCTTATTGCTGTGGGTCTACGAGTCTTGTATCAGCAGTGGCTTTGTAAGTCCCTTTGTAACAACAGAACTGTTAGCAATGGGCTCGGTCTGCACACCCCTGAGCACTGAGAGAGGCTAGATCCAGTCTCAGTTTGAGCCAATGGGTCAGGCCCATTTCCGGTTTTAACTGCCTCTGAGCATGCTGCACAGAAAAGTCAAAGGCACTATTTAGAAAAATAAAACCCCACTTAAGCTGCCCATGCTGAACATTCTCTTGTGGCTGTTTTCATAAATATGGAAAAGATCAAGGCAATAAAAATATTCTCTTCAGTTTTCCCCTCTTCCTTTCTCAGTGTTGTGCTGAGGACGGGTTATTTTTGGAGGTGATGCGTTAAGAGCCCAATTTGTGTGGGGCTGGGATTCCCTGTGATTTCCTGTCTCCGGGAGCAGCAGACTGTTCCATATTTTACAGACCAGGCAGACCTGCAAGGACAGTGACTAATTACCTTCATTTATCATGCTCCCAGGCACCCTTTCAGGTAATCTGATTGAAATCTTCTACTTGTCAGTGGCTCAGGAGTCGTCGGTTCACAGGACCACCGCAGGAAAGAACTGAGGTTTTGGTATCCATTACTGCTCCGGCTGCTAAGGCACTTAATTACTCTAACACAGAGGGAATAAATAGCACGTGTCAATTGCTAATAAAACTTGAGTCCTCAGGATTGCTTTTAGAAATTCAACAATAAATTCAGCTTTGTGGTTCCTTTTCCCTCATCTCACTGGGATGGGAAAGAATAAAAACTACAGACCTGTTGGCTCCAGGCGGCCAGGAAAGGAAGGAAAAGGAAGCAAGCAGAAGCATCACCATGTCTGACTCGGGAAACCTGTTGCTATTAAATTGCTTTCCTTTAACCTCCCAGCAATGTTAGTAGCCCATGTGTGGCCTTTTCCACAGGCAAAGGGGCAGGGACCTGACATCACCTCTCGCCAGTGAGCTGCTGCCAGAGCTTTTCCTTCTCTCATGCTACAGAAGAGAGGTCCACAAGGAAGGTGTTTAGCAGGTCCATGAAAATTGTCCTTCTTCTCTTCTGGTGAGGAAGGGCACATGCACAGGATGGGGACAGTGGCAGGAGAGTTTCCACCATGGCTTCCTCAGCCATAAGAAAGTCTTTTTGCTGTCGCTACCTTTCGGCTGCCTGAACCCTGGAGAATCTTTTTAGGAAAAAAGGAGTTGGAGGTGATGATATAGAATAGCTAGAACAGTGTCTGTCATGTTTCTCAGATGTCATAAAGCCCACCACCTCTCCCAGCAACTGCAAGGACATCCTGTAGCACAATAACAAAATGCTGTTTCTGCTTGATGGCTTCTATGATAAAAATTCCTGCAGCTGGGCTGCCCTGATGTTGTTTTGAGAAGTTTCTTAAACATTACCTTTTTCTGCCAAGTTAGTGGTACCTCTCCTCAAAGCCTGTCACTGACCAGCATGTTTTCTTTTCAGTTCAAGGTATGAAAAATACTGCTTTACACATTGCTTTACTAAATTCTTCCCTATTTATAGGATATGCCTTAATATCTGTAATATGAACCCCCTGTTTATTTAACTACAATTTTAAGCCTCATGCTCCTCCCTTGGTAAAAATCACAATGTTTCACACTCCAGGAATCCTTATAATTTTTTTCCTTACTGAATGAAATATCACGTTGCAATTCCAAGCACTTAAGATTGTGCATTTCTTGGGAGACTAGATTCAGTGATTCCCTTCCTCTCTTCCTAACTCTTCTGTTACCTTTTTCAAAATTCACCCAAGGCAAGAGTTAATCTTTAATTAGGCTGAGCTGGATTTTATTGTGATCATTCTCTATACTATTAATTTGAATTTGCCTCCTTGAAATCCCACAATTTGAGCATAAAAATCTTATGTATGGAAAGATGTCAGTTTTCAGGTATGAAAATACAATAGTAAAAATAAGTTTTTCCAATTGCAATATTGCAAGAGGAAAAAGCTCAATAAAATTAATCATTGTTTAGACAGAGGTTTTATTTTCCTATTCAGTACATTCTTGGAATGGAAAATGTTGAATCGGTCCATTGACTTAAGATCCAAATTTTCCTTTATTTAATATTCTAGAGCTCTGCTAAATATATTTTCAGCCAGATCAGTAGCAGCATAAGTCTATGGTTTTGTTGGTCATATGCTGCATGGTATTGTGTTACCTCAGTGATATATTTTGGATCCCACACACATCCATTACTGTACAATGGGCAAGCACTTTTATTTTGGCTATGCTCTCATAGGTATTTCCTTACACTTGACTGACATCCTCAAGTACTTATTCTGTTTGTTAAATACGTATATATAATTTAATAAGACATTCCAAGAATGATCACTTAAAGCATCAGGTACTTGGAAAGTTTGCAGAGTAAAGCCAGTGCATACTTGTACGCATTTCATGACCATTTGCCAAAATATATTCTATTTTCCTTGACCTGTTCCTTGCTTTTACAACTTAAAGCAGAGGTTTCCTGAAACAGACGCATCTTTTTAGGATCACCTTATAATTTGGAATGTGATCACTTGGACTACAGATATCGCCTCTGTTTTATTCAAGTTCTGCACCTACAATCAGACCCCGAGTCCAGTCAAGTGTTGGAATTCATGACTGTCTCCCAAACTCTCTGGGTGTCACACCTTGCTGATCTTCCATTCACTGAGCGGGTAGGAAGTGTTTGTATCAATGCTGTCCTACATTCCCTAACAATTATTCTAATGCAATACAATTTATATCAAGGCTGTATAGTTCCCAAGCTTTTATATAGGAAAGAAAAAAATGCAATATTATTCACATTACTGATATGCCTCAGAATAGTGACAGGAACATAACATCAACCAAAGCCGATGAAAAAATCCCCCTTGCTGGGCAGGGGGAGGTAAAAAGCCTGTGTGTCCTGGCTTCAGCTAGGATAGAGTTAAATTTCTTAGTAGCTACTATAGTGCCGTGTTTTTTGGTTTAGTATGAAAACAGTGTTGATAACACGCTGATGTTTTAGTTTTTGCCAAGGAGTGTTTGCAATTAAGTCAAGGACTTTTCAGCTTCCCAGGGTCTGCCAGCAAGGAGGCATGAGCCATCTGCAGGAGGTGTACAAGAAGCTGGGAGGGGGCACAGCCTGGACAGGTGGCCCAAACTGGCCAAAGGGATGTTCCATACCATATGACGTCATAGAATCATAGAATCGTAGGGGTTGGAAGGGACCTCAAGAGATCATTGGGTCCAACCCCCCTGCCAAAGCAGGCTCCCTAGGACATATCACTCAGATAGGCGTCCAGACGGGTCTTGAATATCTCCAGAGAAGGAGACTCCACCACCTCCCTGGGCAGCCTATTCCACTGTTCTGTCACCCTCACTGTGAAAAAGTTCTTCCACATGCTGAGTATATATGCTCAGGGTATTTGGCTGGGGAGAGTGACATCTCAGGAACTGGCTGGGCATCAGTCAGTGATTGGTGAACAATTGTGCTGTGCATCACTTGTTTTATATATTCTTTTATCATAATTACTTTCTCTTCCTTTTCTGTCCTATTAAACTGTTTTCAGTTTTTAACTCAACCCATGAGTCTTACTTTTTTCTGATTCTCTCCCCCACCCCACTGAGGTGGCGGGGGTGAGCAAATGGCCGTGTGGCTGTTGTAGCTGCCTGCTGGCTTAAACCACAACACTGTGTTATGTAAATATTTCTACAATTCATTCAGAAACATATTTTACTATGAGCTGACCTGTTTTCTCCATGATAGAGATGAACCGAGATTACTAGTGACAAAGGAAAAAAATAACCAATGTGCAACACGAAGACAGTAGCACAAGTCTATTCTGAACTTGTATTTTACCTAACTTAATGACCTTTTCTTGGCTGTCACTGGAATGTTTGCAGTCACTGACCTGTGCGTTCATAATAGTCTGCAGTAAGAATCAGAAGGTAGAAGGCTTTTTGTGTGATTTTAGAGTAGTCAAAGTTTCACTGATTTTGGAGGCGCTTACATCCTGCTACTCCCACTGCCATTCCAGAAACTGGCCATGCAACTGAGTGACATCTCATGCACAGCATTATGCCAGATGTTCAGTGGGGCAGGACAGCTTTTGCCTATCCTCACTCAGGAAAGCTCAGCTCTGAAGGGGAAAGGCAAGATGCCTCTTTTAGCCACTTAATCATTCTTGGGCATGAAAAGGTTGTTTGAAATTTCTCAGAGTGGTTCCATTTGTTAAAAGGAGTTTTAGGAAAGACAAATTCGTGGATATAACCAAGATAGTAACCGATCCAAACCATACTTTATCCCTGAGGTAAGTCTACAACTTATCAAAGCAAGTATATGTTTACAGCTGGTAACATCTTAAAACTGAATCACTACTTCTGCATGTAGACATGACTCTTAATGTGAATACATTTGGCCCAATTCCAGAGTCCTGACAGGCAGAAAGAGAAGGCAAACTCATGGTTTTCAAGCATGAAAATGTCTGTAGTAGTTCTACTCAGGGCTTGTGTGGAGGTGAGGGGGTCAGGGTCTGGGTTTTTTTGTAACAGAGGGCAATTCTCCTGAAGGATGCTCAGCAGCAGGAAGTGTGTCAGTTCCAGCTGGGCTGAGCCAAGTGGGTGCTGCATTTTGAGAAGTGGGGATGGCTTGCCACATCCTCTGCCCCAGGAAGGGTGAGAGACATGGGTTGTGCTGTGGGAAGGTGGGCGGCAGCATGTGTTCAGGATCGGGATGCAGCCTGGGAATCCCACTCAGGGACCACCAACTACGCGACTGGCCAGCAGCAAGGTCAAAGATCCTGGAGACACAGACTGTCACTGACAGTTTGACTTAAATTCATCCATCTGGGCAACTTCTTAGGCAATCAGCTGTGCCTCCTGAGTAATCCATAGATATAGCCCTGTAACCCAAGGAGCTGAGATTGAAAACTATAAAATAATTTCTTCAGGCTGGAAAATAGAAGCCTGAAGCCATGTGAATATCGGCAGAGATTGTGTTTCAGGGCACAGATTATGTCAGTAATCATTAATGTGCTATGTTTAGGTATTACAAGAAAATTATCCACTGTAGAGAAGAATTAGCAAGATTAACTTTTTAGTACTGGGAAATTATAAAGAAAAGCATAAATCAGCAAATATTCCCAGTCTGCAGGTGAAATACCCCCAAAAACACCTGCTGGATGAAAAAATGGCACAGCTATGAGAGAGCTCCACTCAAATGACAGTGTAAAACATAAAGAATGAGTCTGTGTGTCTGACTGTACCCTCTTAGCATTGCCAGCAGCCCCCGAAAGTTAAAATATTTTGACCTGACTGTATGATTTGTGTTATTTTTCAAACACATCATCTTCTTGATGAGAACATTTTACAGGAGTTTGTTCATCAAATTGCAATTACTTTAGCATTATTAACCACGAGCCATTGTTAGATTAACCAGATTTATTACTGTGATAGGCAAATAAAGCAAGTGTAACAGCTTCCAGTGGGTTCTACTATCCTCGGAACTGATGTGCAGCCGGGATGCTCCCTTCACTGCAGTGGAGTAATGCCGGAGCAGGCTTCCACCAGCACCTCTGTTTGCTCAGCCTCTGTGGCTATGCAAGTCCCCACCAATGTAGCAGGGCTCCGTGGTGGTGGATTGATCCCAGTGAGTTACTGCTGCCAGAGGGAGATGTCCTGGTACAACAAACACAACCTGAGCAATTCCTTGGGAGAGTTTCTTAGCATTGCTTTAGGGGTTTTTTATTTTTTTAAAGGTTCTCAGAACAGCTGAGGTTGGATGGGACCTCTCTGGTATCACCACGTCTAACAGCCCCCTGCCCCAAATGGAGTAGTCAGACTTTGCTGTCCCTTTCTGTAAATACCTGATTTGAGATGCTTGGAATTAAAGCGTACAGAAGAAGCCTACAAAAGCTGTTAAGATCAACCAAAGCTGTTGAATATCTGCTTTAAGATGATTTGGTTCACCGGTTGAACAGCTCACTGACTGTAAAAAGGTGACAATGTGATAAAAGTTTTGCTAACTTGGGATGAGCTGAACAATTTAAATTTTGGCTTGTGCAGGCATGAAGAGTATATTTACTCCAGACTGGGAAAGCTGGATTCATGGAAGAATGTCGCTGGGGACTGAGGTAAAGGTCCATCAAAGCATGGGCTGGACACCAAGTACATGAGCACTGCCATTGACTTCAGTGAGACTGCTCCCAAGCTGAGGGTGAACCCAACCACTCAGTTATTTCCTGGGCTTGTGCTTTACCTTGCACAGATTTTTAAGGCATGATTTCAGAGATTTGGTTCATTTCTTTAAGCATTAAGCAATACTTCATGCCACTGCAGACTAATGTAATAAGACGGGTTCACTTTATACACTAAATTAAAAAATAAATCTGTCCTCAGTTTTCACCTGAAGTTGACATTTTCCTTGCTCTCTTTGTGTATAAAATGCAAAGTGGTAGCCTAAGGGAAGGCGTTTGAAGAATTCTGTGTTTATAAATGGTCTATATTATATTTTATATATGTAGGCAGCAGCTATAGTCTCCCCTTTTAGGCCTGAGGGGAAGGCAATGGTTTCCTGCATCACGGAGCCGCAGCTCCTGTCTGTAAGCAGGTACACAAAGGTCCCTTTAACCGGCTCGAAAGGAGCGGTGAGATGAAACATGGCCACTGATGGTTAACAGATCTGTCCCTCATGACTGCTTTTTGCTGAACATGGCATTTGTTTACACTCAGCTGAAGCTTTTAGCATTTTCGGGCCTATAAGAGGATTTGGCTGGTAGCCCTACTGTTGATTGTCATATTCCCTAGCTAGAAATGTCAGTTACCACTTCTCTTTCTTCTTCCGTTCATTAAACTTTTTTGTATATTTTCTCTATCGTTCCCAGGAATTAGTGATGACATGTTCCATTTGCATATTACTGTAGTTCTTCCAGGGGATGTGAGTACACACAGAGCTTGCAGCTTTTAACCCACTAGGGATTCAGGGGACCAGGAGCGACATAATATCATCTGAATATTATTTGTAGCATCTTGTGTATGGAAAAACCTAGTGAAAAAATAAGAGCTGTTCAGCTGGAACTGAATATGCAGACACACTGCTTTTCTTTCATGACCTACCACTGAGCATTTTCTCTGCAGATGACAGGAAGATATTACCGGAAATCTATCACAGTATAGCTCACTGGAAGGGTCTCACAGCTAAAATTGTTTAACCCACTCTTTTAGTTGCCATGTGGCATTGTCAGTGCTGCTGTACTGTACAGATGATTTCTCATATTTATTGTTGACGTACCCTGGCAAGGTCAATCAACTTTTTAAAAGGGTAGACAATGGCAGGACAAGGGGGAATGGACTAAAGCTAAAGGAGAGAAGGTTTAGATTAGATATTAGGGGGAACAGAGAGAGTGGAGTGGTAAGGTGCTGGAATGGGCTGCCCGGAGAGGTGTGGATGCCCCGTCCTTGGAGGTGCCCAAGGCCAGGTTGGATGGGGCCTTGGACAACCTTCTGAAAATCAAGGCCTGGAGGCTGGTGGCCCTGCCTGTGGCAGGGGAGTTGGAACTCTGTCATCCTTGGGGTCCCTTCCCACCGAGACCATTCTATGATTCTATGATTCTATAAGGTTACTTCACGTTGCCTGCCTGAGAAGCCACCACAGGTTTTTTCTGCTTCTCCCCTGTGCTAGCGTACAAGAAAGAAATGCTTTCCCCTCTTTCCGTAGGAAAGAAGACCTTCATAATATACAGAATTATCCACCACACACAGCTGAGGCTCAAGCCCACAGAGTTAAAGATTCAGTCACGATTGGATGTTGCAGCCGAGACGCTATTGATTCATATTTGGTTGTTTCCACCTCAGTTCACTCTGTTCCGCATTTTTTTCCCCCATAGTTCATTCAGAAATCCAAAATAAAGTTCCTTGACAAATAGTTAAATCAGCAGAACTGAGGAGGCAATAGCCTTGGGGAGGGGAATAGAAGCAAGCAGCTGGGCATCAGTGGCAGTTGACTTAATTTGCCTAGTACGGCGGTCTATGGCTTGTTGGAACAATGAACTGGAGGGACTTAACTACACTGGAGTCATTTCATGCACTTCTATGTAGTTTAAAGTTATAAGCTTGTCCTAGCTCATAAGCTAAAGTCCCTTTGGTGGCTAGAAAGGAGACAAGCACCTCCAGAAATAAGTTCATTTGTCTTAGGTGCCTTAGGAGCAACTCATTTGACTTTGTCTCCTGGGGTGATGGTGAAAGCACAGATTAGGGCAACCAGGCTACATGGATTGAGACATTCAGGGATCCAGGAAAGCTTTCAAGCCATGATGTTATCCAGATTTTCATAACACCTGCAGAGGATTCACTGAGGATGTGTCTTCCTTCTTAATATGAGTCTTAGATCCCCTTACTAATTTCAAACTTGCAGAGAAGACTTTTTGCCCATCATGCTCCCTGACATGTTTGCCATTCACAATATAGCCATTAATTCCGTGTTTAGACTCAAGCTGCCCTATTCCAGATGGCTAGAGTTAGACTGTGTTTCTAACCTCAGACTGTTAAATTCTAGGGAAATTAATTACACTTTTAAAGGATAAATAATGGCCATGCTGGCTTTAAACTAGTTAGCTCAGGGAACGTTAACAGCAGCAGGGAGCTCAGGTTGGGCTGCAGAACCTGCTCTTATAAAACAAATGGTTAAAAAGTCAAGCCAGAGCTCTATTCAACAGTGCTGCGGCCTCAGCAGTATCCAGTAGCCACTCAAATCCTCAGGCTGTGTCATGCAAGTTACCTATGCAGTAATGAAATGTGCATGATCTTATTCCCTGTCAGCCCCAAATGAGACTCCAGATACTCTTTGGCAAAGACTCTGCCCTAGAAAGGCTGTCGTTTATTAAAAGACCCAGGGTAATCCCAGCTCAATTTGTGGCTGGCGCTTGGCTTTTATGTATGATGAATTAGAAAGTGGGATGGTTCCTCCTCACACTACAGGTTTCATTTTACTCTTCTTTGTGAGAAATTCCTCCCTTTCAACCTAGAGACCTGGAAAGCATTTCAAAGTCTGTCCTGTTCATGTGATAGTTTGGTAACTCCTCAAGAACTGGTGAATGTAAAGAAGTGATGCTGTTCCCACTTTCAATTCCTGAAGCATATCTCAGAGCCACTCAGGTTATTTCCATTTTGTACCCTTTCTAGAATTTCAGAGATGACTTGTTTGATCTTAGCTGGTAAAGCAATGTAACTACATTTCTAATAATTCAACCAGACCAGCTGAACATCTTCTCTGTCAGCATGAATTCCAAAAAGGGAAAATCCCCCATACAAAATCTTTATTGAAAATGCCCTACAGAAACCTGGACAAATTGCAAGTGAATGCACACCGTGTTTATAATTTTTCTTTCCAGCAAACTAGTCCCTTTTAAAGAAGTTCTGTAACTATTTTTCTATTACAAAGTGTAACATGCATGCCAGGCTGTACATCCTCCTGTTATCCTCTGGACAGTCCAGTGAAATCTCTGCTAGACACCATATGCAACACAGCACAGCTGCTGTCAGATTTGGTTTCATTAGCCACTTCCTGCAGCTCTGAGCTGTTGCTGGGACTCTCAGCAACCCTCCTTCCCTTCCTTCAGTTCACTCCCCTCTCATTTATTCTCAATAGAGTCATATAGTTTAAGGTACATTGGATCTGTCATCTTTTCTGAGTAGTTTTCAATAGAACTGGTACCCTTAAAGCACGTATGGATGAATGTATCCAGTTTCACAAAAGCCTGCATAGATTGGTTGGAAAGAGGGAAAATTCAGGCGGTGGCCTTAAGGCCAGCAAGTAGCAGGGCTGCACTGGTAGCTTACACATCAACAGATTATTTACATGTCTGGAAAGTGCAGTCGGAGCATTGTTGGAGAAAGGAAGGGACTGCCATAACTTTGAAGCATGGAGGCACTTTCTGTGAAAATTACAAAATGGGGGCATATGCAGGAACTGGTCACATTCTGCTTTCTGAGATGCTCTTCAAAGATAATAAGATGTACAGATTTCACGGAGGACAATTTGTCTTGCTGTACATCTTATGTTGTGGTGTTGGCAGTTATTTGCTCATTGGATAAGGATGTTGTACTTGGCTGGTTTAGAACAGAGGCTCTTCAGTGCAGATGTCTGTCTTCATGGTTTTACAACGTTAACCCAATGGAAGTGGGTGGCCTGTCAATGCTGTATGATAAGGACAGTAATGCTACTGATTTAACAGGAGTTTATAGTGACCTAGAAATTTTCTCCTTACATTATTACCATTGTGCTTGAAATTTCACCTTTCAAGCTGAATTAGACTCCTGAAGGAGTTTCGAGGTTGTTAACTTGAAATATTTTTTTTAATAACAAATATTAACTTTTTTTTTTTTAAATAGTTGTAGCTTCTAACTATTTCTTGGATAAAGATTTGAGCTTGGCACACAAACAGTTCCAAATAGTTTGAAATGTTTCAGCATTTCAACAGCCTGGTGAAAGTCCATTTTCTTTTGTCCAGATTATCACAGTTAAGCATACGAGGCTTTTGCAGAAAGCACAAAGTGATTGTTTTCCTAACTGTCTGCCTCTCAGTTTTCTCCTGCCTCTGTGCATGCTTGAGTAAGTAACCTGAGATGAGCGCTCAGTCTCTGAGGCTACGACTATTCTAGTAAATTGAAAAGTGGTAAAGAATGTTCCCAGGCACTGGGCTTCAATTGCTTGTAGTCCTAAATTTTTAAAAAGGTCCTGGGTATGGTTTTGACTCATGTCAAATAACAGTCTCCTGGATGATACCCAGGCATGGTCTGTGGGACAGACAGTCTTCCCAGTGGGCAACCTGAATGCAGGGACCCTGCTTTGGAGGGCGGGAGTGTGACAATGTGAACTCAAGTGCCACTTGTGCTCACTGCTAGAGAGTAGTTCCAAGCACGTTTAGTTTATTAGTTCAGACACAATTTGAGTGGTATTAAGGGACCTCTACCTCTTTGATATTTGACTGACCTATAAAATACCCCTCTCATTTCAAAGGACCTGTTAATGGACCCAGGGAAACTTTGATGTACCAAGGCACTTAACCAAGTAAGTAGTTCTGTGACAGTCACCAGCGTAACTCATACGTTTGAGGTCAGTTCCATCCTTGACACATCGATGGGTTGTAGCCTGAAGTATGTGAGCTTTGAGCTGTCTGGCCTCACTGAATTTGGATCTTCAGAGGACAGTCTCTTGTTACATCATGAAAAGTATCTAAGGGGAAATGACAAATTCAGCCCAAATTCAGGAAGGAGGCCTTTTTCAGTACAACCCCTCTCTTGCACTGAAATACTTGGTTTCTGGCCGCTTGTACAGTTACTCCAGATCTGACTTGCATAGTGTAGAAACAGAAAAAGCCATCAGGTGATGCCTCATGTCACCTGTCTTAGCAGATTGATGACAATACCCAGGTTGCCATCCAAATTAGCATCTTCAAAATTGCACATCCTATATAGACCCATATAGATGAAAGCTGACATGGCTGACTCAAAACTGACAGATGTTATTCATGTCTTAAATGACAGAACAGAAAAGTTAGTACATTTGTCACTGATGAAAAGAGACAAAAGTCCCATCCAACTTGGCCTTGATCACTTCCAAGTAGGAGGTTTCCACAGCTTCTCTGGGCAGCCTGTTCCAGTGCCTCACTATCCTCACAGGGAAGAATTTCTTCCTAATATCTGGTCTAAATCTTCCCTTCTCCAGCTTAAAGCCATTACCCCTTGACCTGTCACTACATGCCCTTGTAAACAGTTCCTCTTCACCTTTCCTGTAGGCCTCCTTAGGTACTCCCCAGAGCCTTCTCTAAAGGCTGAACAACCCCAACTCTCTTAACCTGTCTTTATAGGACAGGTGCTCCAGACCTCTCATTGTCTTTGTGATCCTCCTCTGGACATGGTTCCAACAGCTCCATGGCTTTCTTGTATTGTACTGAACAGTACCTCTGGGTTGAAAAGTTACTGCTCCGTGAAATTTTACAAAGAGGTGACATGCACTGAATAAAACAAGCAAGACATATAAGTATGCATACTATATATAAAAAATGATTTGCGTATTTGTGTCTACCAGAATCCAAAGCCACATATCTGACACAGAATCACTCAGTATTGGACAGCCTTTGTGCCCAACAGCTAAAACAGCAATGTAGTTTTGAATGTGGGTCTTAGTTGATTTTGTGGGCGCTTGTAAGAAGTGTTAGCAGAAACAAAGGGGAGATAACTGATCTTTGATGATCATTCACATAAGTTTCATTCACACGAAACTCTGGATCTGGTGACAACTCTAGCAGACTCAGGAGGGCCAAGCATTCACTGCAATACCTAAGCAATGCAGGTCTCACCAAGAAATGTGCACATTCCACTAGGATGGATTAGAAAGGCATCTGAGAAAACTGACAGAAGATTAGAAAGGATAAACATATTTTTAACACCTTTACCATCATTTATCAACAATGATGAACCTCCAAAAAGTGAAATCTTAAGTCCCCAGAAGTGGAAAAATCAAATCCAGGGAAATAAAACCTGGATAACTTATGGCAAAACCTGTTGGCCAGGGCCAAAGTCAAAAGGCTGCTATGAAGGGAAGTCAGACAGAATACTTATGTCAAGAAAAAGCAGCTAAGAAAAGAAGAGTCTGGCTATTTATTCAGAGCAGAGGAAGCCCAGAATGTTACGGGCTAATGTGGCATCCTTGTGGGGACCAGGCTGGTGGCCAGCCTCATTGGCATGCAGTTCCTCTGATGGTGTTCTTCCATGGTGTGTGCCTGTAACTGTTCCCTTAACACCAGTTACAATGGGAAAGGAGCAGGTGGGATGAGCAGAGGTTGTTTGGAGTACCTGTTAGCGTAACAGGGTAATCATTCCAGCCTGATATAACCACAAGTAGAGAGAAAATAGTCTGAGTGTGAAAGAACAGTCCTGCCAGATTGCTTGATTATAGCTTGATTATAAATAGCTGGGCACGTGGACTTCTAGTACTTATAAAAGACATTTTACCTCTCCTTCTGCTTTGGATTAAACCCCAGCAACTCCTTAGAAAAAAGACCAGCAGCTCAATCAGATGAGAATTTTCTACAAGCAGAGAACCCAACAGCCTCAAAGTGGGAAACACGTAAGTTAATTGCTGCTTCTCTTCTCCTGCCCCTTCCCCTTGAACAATTTGTCATATATGATTGAGGCTGGTTGATTTTATAGTGCAGATGACAGGTCTAGGCAGGCAGTGCTGCTTGTACAGTAGGACTAGGAGGGAAGCCCAGGCAAATCTGTGCCAGCTCATGAAGTTAAAACAATTTTGCATATAAAAAGGAAACCATAACTAATTAACACCAGGCAGGTGGTCTAACTGGAAAAATAAAATCCAAACTAGGTCACAAGGGAATATGGGACTTGGCAGATGAAACTGTAACTGAAATCATCTCCTAAAACCAGCCAAGTGAGAGCAGAGCCAACTACCCTTATGAAAAAATATGCCTGTGCCAGTCATTTCTGGGAAAAAAAAGCCAAGGACAAATGACTGCAGCTTTCAGAATGAGCATGATTGCATTTAGTCTTCAGGCAGGGCTTTGTTTCTAAAAGGTTTTTTTTTATTAAATGCCAATCTTATTTGGTCAGATTCACAGAGAGATCAAAATCAGCCTTCATGGTGCTTGAAGAAAATCAGCAGGGAAGACAATTGGGAGGGTATCAAGAATGAAAACAAAAGGAGGGTGTGAAAATTTATGTTAAATTTAGGTGGGGCTTGGAGGAAGCAATAGACCCTGCTGAGTTACAAAAGCAAAAGCAGATACCAGCAAAGAGCAGAGCTGGCTATATATCAGCTACGGAATCAGGGGGTTGTGGCTGGCACCTAAAGGCTGGGGGGTGGGGGAAAGGTATTGTCTGGAGGAAGGAAAGAGAGAAAGCAATATTTGTGAGGTGGATGGCTCTGCTCTTATACTGAAAATAAGGACCGATCAAACCCAAGTACAATGTCTTAAAACTTACCGTGAGTAGCATATGGGCTGCGGGAAACTGAACACCCAGGTCACATTTTCAATTGGTGGCCCTTAGGGATACAGAAATTGTTCCCTCCCTTCAAACTCCTGAAATGTAATCTTATGACATACCTAAATGCACGAGCAGGCTGGTGGGGACTTACCCGCACGCTAGAGAAATAGTTGATATATTTGGGCTTTTAAAAGCTTATGAAAGCTTGCAAATGTGGAACGTAACAGTATGTACAAAGCCCCAGCTTTTTCTGCTTTTGCAGGTAGATGATTCCACTCACCTCACTATACTCGTGGTCAGAGTATGCGTAGTTCTCCATGTATAAACTTCAGCTGTGCATTTAATGCATACTAAAAATACAGCCTGTAAGGTCAAGTGACTGTAGTTTCATTTGACAAGCAATTCAGTGAAGAGCTAATTGTAATCAGCAAGCAGGAAAAGTAGCTCTTTAGCTTTAATCAGCCTCATGGTACCATTTATACCCACTAATATAAGCACTATTATGGTAATTCTGTAACAATTCATCTTCATACTTTACCAAGATTATGACTGTTCCGCTTTACACTGCAGTGCTCACACGCAGTCACTCACATATGTATAGCATTACACACATGCCTAAAATACAAAAAGCCAAGCTCTTAGCTGGTCAATACTGGTGCAAGCTACTGATGCCAGGCGGAGTCCACATACTTGCATGAAACCCCTGACTTGTGAATGTTTTTCAGACCTATTTAGATACCTATAAGGCAAGGCTTAAATTACTAAGGGATTGGGGTCTGCTTGCAAGGAAAGTTTGCGGTATGGAATGATGTCTTCTGCCAGATCAAACTAGAGTACTCGAAGACCTAACTGTCCTCATTTCCCATTGCCAGCTCACTGGATCTTCTCCCAGCCTTCAGCTCTGTGTTATGCAGGTCACTCAGGGTAAATGTGGCCAGATCAACATCAAAACTCATCAACATGGTTTGAGCTAATCCACTAACCCTGTGCTGAAGCAGAGTAGGAAACACTTGCCATGCTTACTGCTGAGGCTGTATTGGCATAGCAAATATCTGTCAGGGTGAGTAACATCTTCTGGCACCACAAGGTTTGCAAGGTAAATGTGTCATGCGTAAGAGAAATGTGCCCAGTCAAAACAAACAACCAGTTCTTCCCTTAGTGAGATGGAAAGGAGAAGTGATTTGTCACAAAAGGCATAGGAAACTATTTCATCTAGAAAACAGCTAAGATTGGGAGGACATGAAAAGGGTAAAGCTAACGCCAGAAGCTGGGGCAGCAGCATGAAAATACATTTTATAGCACTTAATGCATGAGACGAGCTGTCGAGCTTCTGCACTACAATGGGAATAGACCAGACAGGAGCTAGCATCCATTTTGTCAAGGCAAAAGGAGAGTTTAATACCTTTCATATCATGCTGTCACCAATTAACTGCTCCCAAGACATTGCCCTGTTAACTGCTTTGGTTGTGTCACTCCAAACGTCCTTAGTTCTTAAAAAATAAACATTTTATTTAAAAAAAAAAGCACTGACAACTGTGAAATTGGCATATTTCAATGTTCTGCTGTAAGCAAAATATTGTCCTTCCAAGAGGCAAAAATCCTCTCTGAATGGGAGTTAAGCAGCCGAGTAGCATTGTTTTACAGCTCCATAACATCACTGACCTGCTGCAGGAAACTACTCAAATCATTTGGGAGCCTTCTATAGTTTTTGCACAGAGCAGTGATGGACTAATTTATGCAGTCATCATAATCTCTATAGAAACACTTCTCATTATCTTGAGGGAAACATATCGGAATGTCTAAGAACCTTTATTGCTTATATTAAAATTATTCTCTTGGACAATTATCATACCTGTTGACTTGGGCATTCATTTGAAACGGAGCTATTAAAAAACCACCCTGCAGCGATCTCTGTAAAACTTTTAATTATTGAGTTAAATAAAACATCAGTTGTCTTTTAATGAAATATGTGACTGCATTCAGCCTTTCCCTAGGGTTTACCAAGTGTGTTCAAATAAACACTTAGAGACAGCTCTGTTATTATCATTATTACATTTATAGTGCCAGATAAGTGCCTGTTGTATTCTAGAGAGAGACAGATAGTAGTCTCAGTATGCTTGGACTATTTAGCAATGTAAATGACAATCACAGAAAAAGAGACTCTAGGAGAATGAAATAGAGGAAGGTCAGTGTTTGGCTCCGCAGAGCAAAGCTGCCAGTCCCTATTACAAACTAACATTGCATGGCTACAGGAAAAGCCAGGCGCTTTAATAAAAATGTTAATTAATGTGTTCAGCACGGGTGACATAGCCAAATGCTATTCTCCGACCAATTTCATAGAGGTGCCAGACCTGAAATACTCCCAAAGTACAGGAAAGCAATGCCCAGGGCTGGGCTATTCCTCTGCCAGGATACATCTGCTGTTCATATGGCAGTGAGCCCAGGCACACTGAGAATCCCATTATGGCTTTGTTGTGCATGAAGTTCAAGGGAAGAGTGTCCAAAATGGCCTGGGAATCACATTACGGAACTTCTTGAGGTTTGCCCAAAGGCCTTAGATGCTCCCTTCCCCATCAGGGCATATGCTGGCAGCATACATTCATGGCCCTGGCCCCCGGCAAGGTCAGAGGCGGTACCGGAGACAGCCCCTGCTTTGTGAAGCAGCAGCGATCCTCAGCAGGATGAAGTACTTCACTGATGTAAAGCACCCTCTCTGTGCTTTAACTAGCGGCATAGTGAAAGGGTAACGTCTTTGCTATCAGACCGCTGCTGGTTTGTAACCACTTAAAACAACGGTTACCCTGCGAGGGAAGCAATATATGCTTAGATGATACATATGCTACTGCTGGACTTGACCCAAAGCACACTTCGAGTGAAATTAGAGTCATCCCATTGGCCTCCCCGGGATTTGGACAATGCCAGTTTGGCTCCCTGACGACCAGGCACATTTTGTACTGTTCATGCAGATTATAGGGTTACCCTTTTCAACTTGATTAGCCATGCCAAAAGAAAATGGAAGCCTGAAGGTCTTTATGAAGAGAAATCGGTGATGGAGTCAGGTAGCTTGTATGCAGTTCTCTCCAGCTACAAACCCTGTACTCTTGAACCGAGGTAGTATTAAGCAATGGGAGGCAACTCTAGTTTTAGTAGAAAACTTTTTAGGGCAGTGATTCAGTGAAAAGTAATCATGCTGAATAGATTAATATAGGTGTAGCTTAAGAGACAATTAATATAACTTTAATATAAGAATTTTCATAGTTTTAATAGACTAGTTTAAGAGAAAGCTGTAACTGTGTAAGCTGCTTGTGAGAGCAGCTGCAAAACTTAATCATAACAATGCAACAGTAACAGCCTCGAAGATAAAGAAGTAAGAATTGGTGTGGTTTTAGGAATAGATTAGTTTTGAATTTTAGCAGAATTTGACTGTAATCCCATAAGCTGTTTCATTGAAGCGGCTACAAAACTTCACCATAACAGTGCAACAGCCTTGAAACTAGAGGAAGTAGGAGATAGAGGAGTCATAAATAATGAGACTAATGACCAATTAAAAGACAGAGTATATCTTGTTTTCAGTGAAAAACTAACTAGTTGGTGCAGGTGTTGGGAACCCAGATAAGCACGGATAAGAAACGTAAAGAGCATGCGCTGAGAGAGAGAGGAAGACATCCAGCCTTCATCCCTGAAGACCACTGGAAGTCCANACGTAAAGAGCGTGCGCTGAGAGAGAGAGGAAGACATCCAGCCTTCATCCCTGAAGACCACTGGAAGTCCACCTGAGTGTCACTGAGCATGCTCTATCTGGGAGGAATTAATATAAATGGCTTCCTCAAAATAATTTGCATAACTCTGCCTTTTCCTAGAAATTATAATGAATATGTAGAGGTAATCTGTATAAATATGAGAAATTTGTCTTTAATGGGCGCACACATCTGGAGGAGCGATCCCCTGTGTGCCCAGTGCTGCAATAAAGGATACCTGCTTAATAGTCACTAAGGCTATTGAGTTTTGATTCTGGCTTTCCGAGGCATCAGCAGCTTCTCCACAAAAGATATTTTTCTTCCTGACAACTTGACCAGATCAGGCCATGCTTCACCTCCCTTTCTGCTCTTGAGCTTCCTGCCACTGCAACTGCACAGCTTTTTCTACCAGGAGCAAAAACACACATACACATGCAAATATGTACATCCAACTATATCCCACTTAATACAAGGCCAAAACCCTTCTGCCCAAAGAACATTTACATTTTTGAACAGGATCATACCCCTTTTGAGCAGAGGCACAGGCTTGTGTTCTGATTCAGGAGGCTGCTATCATTTCAGCTACATATTTAATAGAGGCACTGCATACACAGAGGCACTTAATAGCTTTTTTCCAGCCTTTTTAAATGAAAGGTGTCAGCTTAGTCTACTTCCTTTAGTGAATTCATGCCCAGCCTGTTTCCGACTGCCTGTTTCACTGGAGTCATTCTCCAGACCACATGATTCTCTCCATACATCACTCTTTCGTTTGGTATCAGATTTTCTGCATGTTTTGTGTATTTTATGCACTATGAGAATCAATAAAACAGATTGACCAATGAAATGTTAATGAATAACAACTGAGAGACTGCAGCTGTTTCATTTTAAGATGCTTTTAATCTCCATTACCATAGACAACAGCGTGCTCTTGAATGACAATAGTTACCAAGGCACACATACTACTCTCATCACTGACAACAAATTGCTGAAAAACCCTACTCAGCTGCAGCGCTGCTGTGAGCGAGCGGTGCACATCCATCCTGTGAATCTCCTTCACCAAAGTCAAGGAGTCTCTGTGCAGGATCGGTTTCAAGCATCCAGATCCATGGAATCGTTCCACGAAGTGACTGAATGAGCACAGCCCAGGCTCTTTCCATGTCTGCTTATCTACCTAGGGACACAGGGGAAAGTTGAGCAAACCAGCTCAAGGTGGAAAGTCACTGTGCATAAATTACAGCATGCTAATATCTTCCACAGATGCTCTCATTTAGGTGTAAAATGGTTTAAGGTTATTGAAGTTCCATGCCACCCTTGGCAGGGTTTATTTACATTTCCTGTAGGAGGCTGTGGTTTGATGTTACAAAATGGTCAACAGTGATACCAGCTTAAGAGAAATTTCCTGTTAAAAAAAAAATCAAAACAAAACATGGTAAAAAAAAATTAACTGATTTTTCATCCAGATCAGTTCACTGATCTCATTCACAATGAAGTCATACATATAGCATGCTAGAAGCTTTCCTTCTTTTTTTCAGATAAAGTTTTTTCTGGATACATTGAAGTTTTATGTCCATGTTTTACTTTAGGCGGTTGAGGGTGTTCCCATTGTAACCAATCTTGTTCAGTTCTGCCCTTCTTGCTAATATTGTAATTGCAAAAGTAAATTCTAATGAATGTCCTAATTGGCTAAATAGTGCATAATGAAGGCAGGAACAAAATAATGTCCATTCACAAGTTTTCCCCGTCAACTTGTTCTTCTGCAAACCGTCTGTATTCTCACACAGTTGCAGTGAAGCCTAATGCAGAATCAGTGAACAGCATGAAGTCAGGGCAGTCTCCCCTCTTAGTGAGGTATAATTCAACAGGTATAAAAATGACCTTATTAGATACTTATATTAGGTCAGAAGGTACCTTGGACTCAGCACCTCAGAAAACACCTGGGATCACCAGTCTTTTATAAGCAGTTTTCTAGACTTATGTGGAGTCAAGAAAGTTAGGGATGAGAAGAGACGAATTGGAACCAGAGTGTGATAGAGTATGTACAGAGTGGAAGGAGAGTGTGTGAGAGACCAGTTTCAAATGGTAGCACTTGCACATCCTCTAGGAGCTCCAAAGTTTGGCAATCTCAGAAACAGGACCTGGAGGTGATCCTCTGACATGGAGATGGACTGGAGTTTCTTCTTGGTGTAGGGAAAAACCTCATTAACTCTGAAACGACACAGCAGGAACTACAGAGCTGGTTCTGCCTGACCAAACAAGAGGCAATGACCTTTATTCTGCACTTTGCTGTGGTTCAGCACACTGGATAAATGCTGAGAGATCTGCTGTTATTGTAGGTGGGACTATTCAGGACTATTAATCTCCATTGCTAACGAATGAGTTGACACAATTCCAGTAAAATGTTTGAAACTATTTAAAAATTCCCTTTCACTAAACCTGTTATCTGCTTAGAATTATTTCAAGATTAGTTAATAACATTCTTTGAATAATAGACTAGTCTCCAGCTCCCTGGCAGAACTCACCTTGATCTGTATTATCATTTAGACTCCACCTGAAAACATCATTAATTTAAATAAGCAATAGAGACTGAAATAAAATTCCATTCATGCTTAACTCTCCAATGTGGTTTTGAAAAACCTTTCTTCTTTAGCCAGTCTTATGTTACATGCTGGATGGTCTTTGCTTTGACCACCTCATAAAAAAAAGCTCATAAATACTTTTCATGTGTTATTTAAACTAGCGGTACTCCCCGAGGCACCGTGCTTTTATTTTTAAAAATCCTTTGTGTGTTCCTAAAGCATTTCTAAACCAGTAGCAGAGGTAAATGTGTATTTTAACCCAGGAATGCCATGTTCTGTCAATATCAGACCACAAATTTTATAACTTCATGTTGATAAGAATAAAACATTTCTAGCAACTTCCACCCGATTTATGTGCTGTACTTCTAAAAATCATCAATTTTTTAGTATGAGAGAATAGAACTGAAATGATTTTGCCTGACTAGATGATTTCCAAAACCAAAAAATGTATTCCTAGTGTGCTACCACAGGTACGAGCAACAGACCAAGAGCATCTCCCCCTGCTGCTGACTGGGAACCATAGAATCATTTAGGTTGGAAAAGACCTTTAAGATCATTGAGTCCACACTGCCAAGTCCACCACTAAACCCTGTCCCTAAGCACCACATCTACTCATCTTGTCAATACCTCCTGGGATGGTTACTCAACCACTTCCCTGGGCAGCCTGTTCCAGTGCTTGAGAATCTTTGTGGTGAATTGTTTTTCCTAATATCAAATAGAAACCTCCTCTGGTGCAACTTGAGGCTGTTTCCTCTTGTCCAGCCACTTGTTACTTGGGAGAAGAGACCAACCCCCACTTGACTGCAATCTCCTTTCAGGAAGTTGTAGAGACCAGTAAGGTCTCCCCTCAGCCTCCTCTTCTCCAGGCTAAACAATCCCTGTCCAAGCCATGAGCAGCCGGCTTCTCCAGGAGAATGCTGCAGGACGTGATGTCAAAGACTTTACTACAGTCCAGTTAGACAACATCCACAGCCTTTCCCTCAGTCACTAAGTGGGTTGCCTTGTCATAGAAGGAGGTCAGGTTGGTCAAACAGAACCTGCCTTTCATAAACCCATGATGACTGGGCCTTATCACCTTGTTGTCCTGTGCATACCAAGTGATGGCTCCATAACTACCCCTGGTCCCAAGGTTAGACTGACAGGCCTGTAGTTCCCCAGATCCTTCTTCTGGCCCCTCATATAGATGGGCACCTCATTTCCTAACCTCCAGTCAACTGGGACCTCCTTGGTTAGCCGGGAACTCCTAATAGATGCTAAGTGGCTTGCCAGCACTTCTGCCAGTTCCCTTTGTACCTTTGGGTCGATCCCAGATGGCCCTATAGACCTGTGTCTAAGTAGTGCAGCAGGTTGCTAACCATTTCCCCTTGGATTATTTGGGCTTCATCCTACTCCCCTTCCTGGTCTTCCAGCTCAAGGGCTGGGTACTCTGAGAACAATTGTTTTTACTCTTGCTGAGGCAAAGGCATTAAGTACCTCAGCCTTTTCTTCATCCTTTATCCCTTGTGTTCCCTTGCATCCAACAAAGGATGAAGAAATTCTCCTTAGCCCTCCTTTTGTTGCTAATGTATAGAAACAGGTTTTATTAGCTTTAACTGCAGTAGCCAGATTTAGTTGTAGTTGGGCTTTGGGCCTTATAATTTTCTCCCTGCACAATCTATGTCCTCCTAGGTTGCCTACCCCTTCTTCCAAAGGTCACAAACTCTCCTCTTTTTCCCGAGCTCCAGCCAAAGCTCTCTGTTAAGCCAAACTGGTCTTCTTCCCTGCCTACTTGTCTTTTGGCACATGGTGATGGCCTATTAATGCACCTTTAAGATTTCCTTCTTCAGAATGTCCAGCATACCTGGACTCCTTTGCCTTTCAGGTCTGCCTTCCAAGGGACTCTGCCAACCAGGCTCCTAAACAGGCCAATGTCTGCCCTCTGGAAATCCAAGGTAGTCCAAGGGAATGCTCTGAAGGAAGGAGGGATGCATGAAAACAGCTCCTGGAGTCAGTGAGAGCTTTCCTGGAGAAGAGTGGGACTAGGCAGTGACCATAGGTGCATAGAGCAGATGAGTAGATGGGAATGGAAAATTTCATCTGGCATAAGAGAATTCAAATTTTCTTTAGCCGACAAGTATAGATAGCAGCAGAATTAAGTTATACTGCAAGCAAAAGACTCACAAAGTGTAGGAAATAAAAAATATACTGCAAAATTGTTGGGATGTTACTTTTAACAAAGTCAAATATAAAGTAGGATTTAAATAAAAAATATTAGAAATTAGATAGGCAGATTAGGCATTAGACAATTAGATAAACACATATTCCAGACAATATAGAGTGATTCTTCCATATTCCAGACCTGCTTTTTATTTACCTTCCAGCAGGGAAAAGAACCCACCAAACCTCTTTTTGGATCACAGCCTGAGCACATCCTTCCTGGCAATATGTGAGCTGATTATCATGAATTAGGGCAGAAACGACATCACACTGAGACAGGTGTTCTCGTCCCAACCTCCTTGAAAGAGCCAGGCTGTGGTGTCCACACAAAATGCTGACAATAAAGCCAAGAGAAGGCAGAGTTTCTAAGCTCAATCTTTTCCGTAGATGCTGCTGCAGTGGCAGGTCATTTGACACATGGAAGTCAGCTAGCTGGTAGAACAGGTGAGATCTTCTCTTTTGCTTATGGAGTTTGTAGTCTGTGCCAGCCCCTGACAGGCCTTCAAAGGTTCACATTTCTTTAATGGATGAATCCCTACTAAAAAAATTGTGAACCCTTCAGAAGAACCTGCAAAGCCTTGAACACTGCCAATTTGTCTGGGCAGAGTGTTCCAATATCTCACCACCCTCTCAATAAGGATTGTTTTCTTAGTATCTAATAGACATCTCCCCTTCTCCAGCTTAAAGCCATTACCTCTTGACCTGTCACTACAAGCCCTTGTAAATAGTACCTCTTCATCTCTCCCATAGACCCCCTGTAGGTACTGGAAGGCTTCTATAAGGTCTCCCCAGAGCCTTCTCTTCTACCAGCTCAAACTGAGAAGTGTTTTTCTATAATGTGCACTGGTTGGAAGGCAACAGTTGGTAAGGATAGGGGCTTTTCTGCTGCTCGCCATACTCGTGCTTTGCCTTCCTATGGCTTTGCCTGTCTATGGGTATCCCCCTATGTAGTGTCTGGGAAATACACGATGTACAACTCTGTGCAGTGTCTGGTATTTTAGCTCTCACTCCGAAGGGGCTCAGGTGTCCCTGCAAGTGCTGCAGAGGCACAAGCAAAGATCTGTGTGTCAGAAGAGTGTCATACATGGCTGTGCTGCAGCAGGCTGAGTCTGGATGCTCTTGCTGTGAAGCACTGTCTGCTCTCATTCTCACTCTGAAGAGAGATGGGTTAAGTCTCAGCCAAACTATTACAAGATATTTCAGCTAACATGGATTCTAAACTTAACCACAGGTGCTGGCATGGCACACAATGCGCCCTCTAAGCCAAATAATTTCTCCCACCCTGGCTGATCCTTTCTGATAAGCTGCTGCCCATCTTTCTGTTTCTGGGAGAGAAGTAAGGATTGCTGTCTTTCCATCAGTTTTGTTATTCAACCAAAACCCATTTATTTATTTTGCTGCTTTTAATCCTATCCTAGTGTCCTGTCCTATCCTATCCTATCCTTTTATTTTATTTTCAAAGATCCAGGATGGTTGTTATCTACCAAGCAACCTCAACAACTCTTAAATGAAGGAATAGTAGAATATTTACAGACTGATGTAGTCAGCATCTGGGAAGCTGAAATGCTGTGGCAAAGCTGCAGGGACCACAAGCTAGGTTTGTGGGCAGAAGCTTTTACCATGATCGTATTTGGTTTTTTGGGTCTTTGGTCTTTTTCAGCAGCTGTGCCAATTAGTGTTACTAAAAAGTGGTTCTTCTACTGTCTGTGCTACAGAGCTGCGAGTTCTGGTAGGACAAAATTTCAGTTCTGATGTATAAATATGATGGCAGAGTTGCACAGGTTCAGCTTTTGGCTGGGCAATTTCAAATCCTAGCTGTTCCTTTCGATTTATATTTGTTTGCGTTCCTTTTCGCAGCAAAGAAAACTACAAACCACTGCAAGGTTTACAAGAATGCACAAAGATGTCAGAGCTGGTTATAGTCTGACTGCTAGGGCTCTGTAGCTTATTTTTTCATGGGCCACATCACTAACTGCATGCTTGCTCCGTGTTCTGGAGAAACAATGACTGATTTTATCTATACATTTAACACAACTGTTTCCCCCTGGTGTTGTTTAGACCAGTTTACATTTTGCATCCTGTTGTTCAAGAGTGTTGTGATGGGTTCGAAACAGACCCTTTATTGCCATAGACATATGGCATTTTGTTTATTTTACCCAGGCCACCTTTGGAAAACACTGAATGTGAAGATGAAACAGAAAATTCTCCTTTGAGTGAAGATATGAAAGGAATGAGATGCGAGGACCTGACCTGTGATTCAGTGGCTTGAATTTAATGAATAGTCTAACTTGCGTAGAAAAGCCACAACAAGAAGCCACAGCTCTGCCATGTCACAGTTCACCTTCTTACAGCAACACTACATGACTGTGAACGTAAGGAATTAATATATGTCATAGCAAAAGACCAAGACAAATGGAGCTGAGCAATGTACTCAGCAGATAATGTGAAACAGGGTTGTGTATAGAATAGCTTGAGCCAGGCCAAGGCAGAGCAGTCCCTGCACATACAGTGTTGAGGCTCCTAATGGGAAGGATGAGCACAGACAAATCTGCTGATGCTTCTGCTTCATGACTTAGGGTGCCACAGGGCTGATGTAACAGAAGATGAAGGCGATTGGTGGCTACAACACTGATTTCTGTACAAATATGTGTTGGAAGATGTGTGGGAAGGACAAGCGGTGACCCTGGGTTCCTTTGGGAACTCCTCATACCCACACGGATACCAATTGTGTGACTGATGCTGGAAGTGAAATCTGAGTGATCAGGAATGGCAATACTTAGGTTAGAGATCTAGGGCATAATTGTGACATGCTTTAGCATGTTCATGTACCAGTTCAGCCACAAACAAATTGTGTCTTGGTTACCTTTTCTCGCTTAGTTACCCTCTCATAGACAAAAAGTCTTGAGATTTGGTTATTTCGGTGAATGAGATTTGGTTATTTACTAGTGAATCCAAGGACCAAAATCCAAATCTCAGTCTTTCTAATGAATGGTGGGAATAATCAGATTTAACCTCAGACGGCAGCTGTCCCTCATTTTTGATTCCAAGTATGATTGAAGTGGCTTTACTTTACATTTCCAGTTATAAAGGAGTGGATTAAATTATTTTTTCCATCTATGAATGCCAAAATCTCCCTATGCTTTATGCCTCTGAATGAACGTAAACCCCCAAATCTCACCTAAAAGTCTTCATAAAGTCTAATTAACAGGATGACTTGAAAAAAGCATTCATAGCTCATATTCAGATTTGTTACACAATGAAGCATTTACAATAGTCTATTATTTTACATAACAATTAGGTCATCATTCAAATAAGATTTTTATTTCTCAAAATTGTTGGCAATTAGTTTGTCATCTGGATAGTAAAACCATCTGTCCAGAACTATTCCCACCAGGAAACTGAGGGTTTAGAAATCCCATGTACTTCCACACTTTAGAACAATACCACAAATATTCAGCAGAAAGCCACTGTCTAAGAATTAAACCAGTGTCTTGTGGAACAGATTCCTTTTGCCAGCATGTTTTCAAAATTACTAGAATGGTTTTTAGAAACCTGACCAGAGACAACAGAACCGTTCAAAGTCCTGCCAGAGATCTACACAAGGTTTGAACATCACTCTATATTTGGTACAGATGAAAGAGTAATTAGAAGCCTGTGGAAAATATTAGTATCTGAGCCGTAACTTTTTCTGCACGTTTCAGGTACAGTATTCTCCATCTCAGAACAGAAGGAAATGTATCACATGCTATTATGGAAGCATTAAATAGCTTCTGTCTCAGATGTCAATGTTTAAAACATTGGGGTATCATTGAATATGGAGAAGGACATTGCACCCAGTAGGAAGAAGTTAAAATGGCAAGAACAATGTTTGATCAGAGAAGATCAGCTCTTCCCAGACTAATGTTGTTTAAAAGGTGGTAAAAAAACCCCAACAAACAAATAAAAATAACCCCCACAAACAAACAAACAAACAAAAAACTTCCCCCAAAAAATCTAAGCATGAGGTCAGTATCTGCTCTCATCACCAGGAGACCCAGCTCAGGCCTTGGACTGCTCAGCAGGAAGGAGGAAATAACACCAAACCACATTCTGAAGCAAAACAAGGATCAAGAACCAAACTAAAGTCTTCAGAAAAAGTTCTGGCTTGAGGTTGCCATAGCAATCATCAGGTTTGTCTCATTTCTGTTCCTAGTGGAAAAAAGAGCAAATCTTAAACTAAGATGTCAATATGCTTTCAGGGTCTGCTACAGCTACAGATCTGCACGTATGCCAATAACTTTTATACAAACCAATGGGTGACCCAGTGTCTGGTTACATTCCAGTTTTGATGGAAATTTAGTCTTTGGTTTCAATGGAAATAAATTTATAGCCACCACAAATGAACTCCAATTCTGCTTACCTGTAAGAAAAAAAATTGAAAAAAAATGGTTAGAAACCGAACTTCTCAGTTGTCATTTAACACACAGCAATATTAGACTGTTTCCTATGTTAAGCAAGATCAGCCAATGATAACAAGAAGATATTAACATTGGCTTGGTTACCTGCTATGCATACCCATCACCTGGTTTGGGTCTTCTGAGGGAAATACCCAATGACTCTAAGCAAAATCTTCGGATCTGCTGGTTCACACAGCAACTGCAGCAATGGGGAGAGGAATCAAGTGGCATAACAGCAAGTATTTGGGAAATGCTGGACCAAAAGTTTACAGAAGGATGGATTTCAAGCTCAATTTTAAGAACACACACAAAAAGGATTGCTAACATGCACAAGAACTTACTTTTTTCCCATGCAACTGCCATTTAAAAGGGATATTGCAACGTGGGTTGATTACTTCTGTACAGAGTACTGGAACAGGCTGCCCAGAGAGGTTGTGGAGTCTCCCTCTGGAGACATTCAAAACCCACCTGGATGTGTTCCTGTGCAGCCTGCTCTGGGTGATTCTGCTCTGGCGGAGGGGGTGTTGGACGAGATGATCTCGAGGTCCCTTCCAACTCCTACCCATCTGTGATTCTGTGGTTCTGTTTTCATTTTATTTCACTGAGTTTTCCTTGTCTTCTAGAGACCTAAGTGTATAGTTTAGGGTTTTTTTTCAACTCCTGTTCAAATACTTTGTCTCGAAACAAAAGAGCTCCAAGAAGGCTGTTACTGGGGATAAATCTGGGATAAATTTCAAACTCTCATTTTATAAGAAGATAGCAGGACCAGTCCTAGATTACCTGCTGTGTAGTGCAGATATTACTGGAGTAATCTCCCGTGACCCCCCAAATTAATGACAAGTACCAAATGGCATGTAAGTAGACCTCTGATATCTATGACACAGATGCTCTAGTGAATGTTTAGTGAGTCATATATAAATAATGATGGCATAGATAGATTTAGGAGCTGGAACACGAATTTAATGCAAGGTTAATTATCCCTTCTGGAATTATAGTGCTCACTGAGGTAAAAGGGAGTGTCACGATTTTGTTTCTATCCAGTTCCTCATCGTTGTACCGAGAACTGTATTTGTTTACTCTGGAGAGGAGGGAAAACAGGTATTGTCACTCAATCCTTCTAAATCTGCTTCAGTTCATCCCATGGATTTTGCTGAGGAGGGCAAAGGGGCATCACTGTAATTCACCAGTGTGAGCCAACATCAGAGGTGGAAGCCCAGACTTAAGTGCCAGCTCCTAGGACCTTCTGGTTTTTACATTAAGCAGCTATACAGCAGCAAAGCATTCCTGCTCTGCAAACACCATCCTCCTGTACTTCTCTGAGGACCTGCATGCTCGCCTGCACCCTCTCATCTTCTGCTCCCACAAAAATCCTCCGACCCTCTGAAGATATTAACAGCACACAGCCTTCCAAGAGTACAACACAGAGATCTGGATGGGGTTGAAAATGGGCTTGGATTCAAGACACCTGTACCCTGTGCAAGTAGGCACTAATCACTAAGGTTCTGCAGAGAGGGTTGAGCAGCAGGAGACTTGCAGAACATGGGGCACCTCCACCATGTGCCTCACTCAGCATGGGCATCCTCTGCCTCCACACAGGAAAGGGCTCCCAGCTGTCAGTCAAGAGGCGAGATGCTTGGGTCCTGCATGCGTGAGTGCACGAATTCATGCCCAGCTCTGGTGCCAGTAGCTTGCTTCAGCAGCTCCTCACCAAGGATCCCATCTCCCTCCATTGAGAACACATATGCTCAGCTGAATGCCTGCATGCCCAGTTGGTGGCCAGTGACAGCAACACTTACCTTTGCTTAGTCTGAGGCCTTTTTTGGACTGAAGCCTTAACATCATACCCAGGTTGTTCTGTGGCAGAGCCAAGAAATGAAACTTTCCTAAACTTGACTACATGCTGGACAACTCATCACTGTTCCCCACTCCTTCCTTTGGACTGTTTTTCCACAGAATTGTTCTCTCACATTTTTCAAATCAAATGACCATTTTCTTTCCTTCTCTTTCTAACCACTCTCCACCTCCTCTGCTGTTGTCTCCTGTCTCTGCAGCCTCAGCTCTTTGGCTTAATGCAATCTCTAGATCTCAACTCGCTTCCATGTCAAACCTCACATGAGTTGGCAGTGAAGAAAATGAAGTAGACTGGGACTTCCTTTGCAAATACTTCAGTTCCCACTCTGGAAAACGGTGCTGCATCTACACAGGAGACTGGAAACAGCACTGCCAAAGGCCAGCCCTGCGGGCAGCAGCAGTCAGCAGTCCACACAAAAGATTTCAAAGAGTGGGTGAGAAACAAAACCCAAGCCACAAATACCTCTTCCCAGAAAAATAACTGCTGGTGGCGGTGAAGCAATGGAAAGGGCAGTTCACTAATGACATACTTGCGCCTTGGGCTGACTTCTACAAGGTGTTAGTTGGCAACATCATGTGGCTTCCATGAGAGCTGGCAGAGCTGTATTTTCCTTTGGATAAATCCAAATCCTTTGTTTTCCTTCTGCTGTTATTCTAGCACCATTAGCAGGAACTAATAGCCACTTAAAAACCAGTAATGACGATGTAGAATATTAGTACAGAATGAAAAATAGAGTTTTCCTCAGTGTGTCAGAATGTGAATGTTTATTTGCACTAACATAAAATGACATGCCGACAAGCAGCTATAAAGAAGGATGGTTTGTGTAGGCAAAAGAGAGAGTTTCATTTTTCCTTTTCATAGCGAGCTGGAGAATGAGAGGAAGGGGTGCTTTCTATTGCAAACCGTTTGCTCTAAGGTCAGTCAGTCCTCAAGCCCAATGACACATCATTTTAATTCTGCTGTCATAACCAAGCTTGGCAACATGTGCGCGTGCGTGCTAAAGAAAGTAGACTTTTCCTCTACATCTCCTACAGACCTGACCTGCTGGGCACTTCCAGCACCTCAGATGCCAGTAGGATCGAGCCTCTCAGAAAACATGGCAGGCATGAGTTGGCTCTATGCCATTCATGGACTGGGTGCTCCTTTTGGTCATTACTGTTATAACTGGACAATTAGTTCCAAAAGAAGTTAAGCTGACTTAATCTCTACTCTCTCAGAAGACAGAAATCCATCCTTGATGAAGTCATGAATTTCTTAGCTTGTGGTGCTCTCCATCAGTCCTTCTGAAGCTCTACTGCAATGTAGCAGTAAAACCCATGCTTCACAAGACCAGAAAGTGAAGACAAGCGTGCCCTAGCCTCCATTCAAGGCTCTCACTCATGGGCGGAAGAGCAAAGAGGGCTCTTCATCAGCCATGATGTGTTGATGGACACATTTTCTCCTGGCTGATCCTGCTTTTTCCTTCAGTGCAGCCATACTCAGTCTTTGGTTCACTGACTACTTCACTGCAGTCTCTGGCTCAACTAATCCCTTTGTGCAGCGTGGCACAGCAGTACCAGGAAGAGCAGAGGATGTTTCTTAGGAAGATTAGTCTAAAAGTTGTTAATTAGGATAAAGTTGTGGAAGGCGAGATGTGGGTTGTAGGTTTGGGTTTGGGTGTGCCCCTCCCTCTCCTTAGAAGAGTGAATCAGATCCACATTCTAGACCAATATTTCACGGGTCTACAATAAAGTGTCTGCTTTAAAGTGGTGGGCACTGTCACTCTTCCCCTGATTTAAAGGGCAGCCCAGCTCTGTGCTTGTGAAGGGTAAATATGAGCCCTAAATTCCCAGAGATGTTCAGGCCTGCAGATCCTGGGAGTGGGTGGGAGACTTGCTGTAGCCCTGAGATGCCTGAACAATGGGACTTACCCCTTCAGCACAGGAATTGCTTCAGACGACAGTCAGAGGCACTGCAGCATCTAACAGACATTTACTTCTGTGAGTCACTTTGGCACGCATTTCTAGGACACCACGCACTGAGTCCCTATTCTGCGCTCATCTTCTGTAGCTCCTGCTGACAAGCAAAACAACTGCTGCCCACCTGACTGAACCTTTTGTAAACTTGATGCAAGTATTTTTTATCCTATTTAACATCTCAGCTGGGCACAAGCAGGTGAACAACTTCTACCTTGTGACAGCAAAGAGATGAGAGCTGTCTCCTGGTTCCCGACCTAGAGGGCAGAAATATCATAGACTTGCATACAAGACAATTGTTTAATACGTTCACAAATCAATTTTATTAATTTAAAACAAAATTAATGAAGAAAAATTCTGTACACAATTGTGGACACAACACACCTTTTGTACAATAAGTCCCAGATAAACTGTTTGTTGTTTTCAGTCTGCGAGTGACTAAAAATTGGAAAAAAAAAAAAAAGACCAAAAAAAAAAGACAACCAACCCCCATCACTGTCTACTTTGCTTGAGCTGGGGGAGGAAAGGCTAATTATAGTCTCAATTCTAAAAAACCTACCCACACCGTGCTTCATGTACGGATGTGAGTACCATGTGAATTCCAGCACTCATACTGGGTAAAGTAAAGCACGCGTGCAAGTCTTGGTAGGATAAAAACCTCTCTGTGGGTAATAAAGCAAAATCCACAAACATTGAATTCTAGCAGCAATGATTCCTCCAATAGAGAAAGGTGGTGTTGTGTAGCTACATCGGTGCTTTGTAGCTTTGCAGGTAGCTGTTTCAAGGCTGGTGTTTTCAGCAAAAGAAAACAAGAAGAAAAGCTGGAGAATGAGCCAACGAAGCTGAGGTTTCTTTTTAATTAAGAGAGTTAAATCAGGTAAAGGGAATTGGTACAATTCAAGCCGAAAAGTCAGACCGACAGTTTATCTGACCAAGTAGCTCATGGCCTTCAAGATTAGAAAAGTCACAAGTCACAGACAGACAGACACAGTCTAGGTTTGTCCTGTAAATGGATATAGACAAAAGCAAATTTTAACTCCTTGGAGATAACTGTTTCAGTATTTCCATTGCCGGCAATGGATGTTTTATCTTAGGAAAATCTGACTCCTGGTGGAAGAGGATTAAAAAACTTAAATGTATATGAGTATTCTTGTTCAATTTCTTCAAAATATTTCCATTTCTAATTTCTAAAAATAATGCTGAAGATAGCTTCCTTCATTTTTGGATCAGACAAAAACTATTCAGTACCAAGATCCCAGTTTAAGTCACGTCTTAAAATATATTTGCGTTCTCTCTCTCTTTCTTTATGGAATGAATCTGCTAATTCATTTTTCAGTATTTTAAAAAAGGGTTAATATGTTGACTTTAAAAGAGGAAACAGAAGACAGCAAAGGACTCCTCTTCAGTTGTGTTCTATCTGTATTTCCTCTATGAGGGGAAAGGAATCAATCGCTTTATAATCAGAGTAGGTGAGAGAAGAAAAAGATAGAGAAACAGCTAAGAAGAACAAACCCCAATTCTTATTGACACTTGACATCCATGCTTTTGGTCTTGACAAATTTTTCTAAAAAAATCCATTATCTACATATTTATATCCAACGCACTGATAAGGCACCGCACAACAGTTTGTGCACACGTGGCCTCATTCTTCACCGACAAGGCATTACTATCTCAATAGCATTTACCTTAACAATATGTAAAAGAATCATTCATTATTACAAATTTACACAAAAAATTCTTCCTGTACATGATTGTCTCAGTGATGTACCTATTAGTTTAAATTAGACATATTTTAAACTACTCTGTAATGTGCTAAAATCAAAAGTACTTGCTGTACCATAAGGCAAAGGCTTATAATAGCCTTTAATCCTATTATACATATCCTCAGTTACATGATGTCAAAATAAAGTCTGTTCATAAATAAGTAAAGATGTACAGAGTACCCTGGGTATGAGAAACCAAAAAGTAAACCTTCTTTACAAGAAAATTACTCCACTGGTATTTTGAAAAATCTCAGTCTTCATTGTGCAATCAAGTTTGCTGTGTTGAAGAAACGGTGTGTGTCACATTAAAGAGTCTAAAAACTACAAAGCGTTTGCAGGTCCGTATGTTTTTCTTCACAGGTATGAACCTTTTCTTTCTTTTTTTTTTGTTGGGGTTTTTTGGGGGATTCTTTTTGTTTGTTTGTTTCCTTCTCTGTTTCTTTTTGGTAGCAAATATGGTAAAGATGAGTTGTTCAAACATTTGCATGGCTTATTTTCATTGGACTCGCGGTACCAGCGTCAACAGCTGTTCTGAAGAAAAAGACATGCTCCTCCATTTACTGAAAGGGCAAGGGTGAAGAACAATTGCAGCTGTACGTCAACATGTTGAAATCACAAAGTTCTGTAGTCCAATGCTGACACAAGACACAGGCATCCCGTCCACGGGCAGAAGGAGGCTCTGGGGTTTCAAAGTGCTGCTGAGCTGCTACAAGTACTCCAGTTCCAAGGCATGATGAAGGGCCATAAGGTCAGAGTGGCTCGAGATCCTCCAAAATGGCATAGCATGCTGTGAACAGCACAGACAACATGTAAAAATAACCCTGAGCATTCTGGTATTAAGACCCACCCATTGTCTTTCGCAAGGATAAGGGAACACTGCGAGGAGAGAAAAAGAACTTAAACCTTGAGCCCTTCATGTTTACCTCCGGTTCATGTTGACCCACCCCCTCAGCGTAAATACTCAGCAATAGCAGCTCTATTTACCAACAGGAACAACAGCAAACATGTCAGGAGATCATAAGGAAGGGAGGGGGTTTCTCATCTCTTTATAAGAGACCAGTTATCAGCACACTGCAGGAGAAAGCATTATTTTTAGAAAACAAACAAACAAACAAACCTATACATGAAGCACGTGGGTAGTTTGAAGAAGGGAACAGAGCTTGATTAAAAAAAAAAATAAATAAAGGAAGTGAAAGTATTTACTATCAAAGCTTGTATAAACTGGCTTTGTGGAACTATCCCTGGCAGGTGAGTTATGAACATAGTCATGGTGATTCAGAATAGCTCATGTGTTGCTCACATCACTTTGAAATTAATTTTATCCCAGTGACTTGTATAACATTGCTCATTGTTAGTGCTGATCTTAAAACATCTTTTCCATATGGGACAGTTTTAAAATAAATACATATTTTTTTCTTATTAGCTGTAATATAATCTGTCTGGAGCACAAATACATTTGCAAAGAACCTGAATAAACCCAAAACACAAATACCAGGAAAAGCACACATTACCTCATCCATGAAGGGTAAAAGTCTGATTAAGAGTTATCTTTATACTCTAAACTAGGGTCTATAGTGTCAGCAAGACCTTGTGCATAAATAAGAATAATAAAAAAGAAAAGATAACCATCAGCTTTTGTCAGGACAATATTCTATAAATCCCATGGGAAAATAGCTTCAATTCAACAATGTTCGTTTTCTCATTGGGTCAGCTTGTGTACGCACATCTTTAGGAGGCAAACCACAAGCAATTTATTATCACAACAGCTTCCAAGTTCCCCAAGCATTTTATCTAAAATTTCTCAGAGAGGCTTTCTTCATCCTCCAGCACCTCCTGAGCAAATTGCTAATTCTACTGAAGCCAGTGGCAAAACTCCATTTCTTCTAACTATCGCTTCTGTGCTGACTTTTTTAAATTCAGATCTTTTCCTCAAATTTTAAGTTAGAGAATAATTTTGAAAGCAATGTGACCCTCTCTGTTTCTAGCTGCAGGTTTATTGTAAGCCTTGTAATTTTGCTTTAGACCTGTTGGAAGGCAACACCTTAGTACAGAGCCTGTCATAAATTTGTCTTTAGAAGCTTAGGTAAACACTGGTCTGTCACTGGATAAATAATTACTATTTTTAGAAGAATGCTGCTTCAATCCAAATACTGATGTGATGATGAATTGGGTTGAATTTATAAAATAAACCAGAAATTTTTGAAAAGAAATATAACCATGTAAGTAGCAGCAGGTTTCTCTAAAGTCAAATGGAAACTGTTAAGGAACAATGAACCATTGCTTTTGCAAGAGTCAGAGAAGTTATTATTAATACTAACAAGCAAGGCTAGAGTCATACAAGATCCGCAAGTGATCCCTGTCAGGAATCTGGAAAATGTGCACCCAATGAAGGACAAGTGTTAGCAAGCAGAGTTGCACAATTGGAAGACTGGAGAGAGAAGGAAGAGGTGCTGAGCACCCAGTGCCCGTGTTTCAGGGCTTTTAACTTCAGAATAGTTCTAGCCTTCCATCATGGAAAAAGTGCCCATTAGCAGTTGCAGGGCACTTGGTGAGCACCTGTACTACATATTGTTCCTTAGTTCTAGTCAAAAGAAATCTGTTTGGGTATCCCCTCCTTCCCCTAAAACCTGACCGGGATGTTAACCAAAGCATAGTGAGGGGGAATGCCTGCAAGGTATGCTTTGATGTGATGCTCCTGATCTGAATAAAATGTAACATGGATGACACATCTACAGAAGCCCACATTCAGAGACCGTCTCACTTTCAGAGCAAAGAAACTTACTGAGGAAGAAAATAAAATGGCGAGCAAAGAGGCACCATTGGAAGAGTTTCTGTTCTGCTTTGCTGTACTGTAGATTGTTACAAAGCCTTAAGAAACAGCTGACTAAATCTCAGTTTGAAGATAAAATTCATGAGCAATAGCTTCTTAAGAAGAGAACAAAACAAACGAACCAAATAATTCAGAGACAATTGAGACGTTGGAGAAAACTGTTTATGATATCTGCACTTTTGCAGATTAATCTTTTCCTTAAGTGTTAAACTGTGACTATGACACCTACTATATCTGCACCTTCAATCTCACCTTCTATTGTACTGTCTCCACACTCCATGAGCAATAGTAACTAGATGCAATTAGCTCACTCAGTAACAACTCCTTGTCCTGGTATCTTCCCTGTTACATTATATGGACAGACTATCCTCTGCACTCCATCAGGTCATACACTGCTGCTTTCCAATTCAAATCTCTAAAGTTTCATTTCTTGCGCCATGTTCAGGAAACAAACCAGCAATTTCAAAATGAAATAAAAGTTCCTAATCATGTTGTTCTCTGCACTCTCCAAAAGCTTCTGTGGGCCTCTTACTTAGGCCAGGAGAACTTCCTGGCAGAATCTCTAATATCTGATAGGGGTGTTACAACACAAACACGTACAGGTTTGTGCCTGCAGCAGGTCCATGCAGTGTTTGCCAGCTGCCTGCGCTTGGCCAGCAGTGCTCAGCAGTGCTGCCTCCCTTTCTTGAGCGGCTGTGGTTTCCCTCTTCTCTCACAAGCCCCTGGCCAGGTAGGACCTACTCTACCAGCCATAACTCCCTGCTTCTCTTTGTCAGCTCAGCACCAGCTCTGCACCAGTCACCAGGTCAGGGAGGTGTAAATAGCACACCTAAGTTGCAAGGCAGTTTGGTGGACACCTGCCTTTGCGTAGTGTCTCTGCAGAAGCCAAGATTGAATGACATGGACCCTCTCCAAGGTCATATAGCAAACTATTGAATAGGGAGAACTGTAGTAATAAATTCTTGGCTTCCATCTCCCACTTCACGCAGCTCCAGTGTTATACTGCTTCCCTAGTAACAACCTCAGCATCACAGAGCGTACACACACCCGGCAGCTAGGGCAGTTAAAGGCCCTGATTGATTTAACAGAAGGCTTAGCTTTTGCTAAATCAAATCACAGCGATTCTCGCTAGATGCCCATATGCAATATCAAGTTTTGGATTACCCTCAGCCGTTTATGGTCAGATTTTAAACCAAAACTTTAAGTGGTCATTATTTTGACTATTTCTTTCTATTTTAAATCACTTAGGTGTCCTCCACTTTATTTCTGTCTGTCTGCGAAAGGAGTATACCTCCATTTGCACCGTGTGGTTACAGGAGTGAGGTGTGGAATGATTCTGTAGAGCCCCATGAAAACAAAGAGGTTGTGTAAACCTCAGGATTATAATTATTTTCAGTTCTCTGGCTTATAGGTCAAAAGACCAGGAGCACAATCCCAAGAAATAAAGCACGCCAGGAACGCGGCGGCTGCAGGAGCTGGAATCTGCGCTGGCGCTCTCTGCACGGCCGAACGCGGACAATTCAGATCTCTATCAGTCTGACCCTACGGCACAGCCTTCATAGCTAAGAGGAGGGGGAAAAGCCTGATACAGATCTACGTATATCTACAGGCATATGTTTCTGTATGTATATGTACATTCTCGCACACACGTGTCCATATATATGGATGTGCATTCACGGGTCACATACAGTAATTTTCACATTATCTAAGGCAACAGATGATTGCATGAACTAAACCCATTTAAAATAAAAAACAAATTTGATACAGAAACTTATACACTGTATTAACATGCCCCAATTATGCACAACTATTCAGCCCTGTCCCAAACTGGCAACACACCTACAAGACAGAAGTACATTTTTCCTTACCAAATGACCGGGTAAGGGTTTCTCTGTATATCTCTTCACTAAATATTGCCTTCAGAAAGCCATCCCTGCCAACACTTAGCACACGTCACGTACACGTGTCTTCTATTCTCAGCACACTGAAAAATGCTAATATCTCATTTGCTGCTCTGTGAGAATGGATGACAAATGCTAACCACTAATAAACAGGCAGTGTAACTGGGAGCACTGGTATCTAATGAAACTATAAGAAAGCTTTTCTTATTGCACATTGGAAGAATACGCATCTAGACTGGAAGCAAAACAATGATTTGGTGTACTATTTCAGTGTCTTCCAAGACAATATGAAGCTTTTACCATTGGAAAAAGATAAGAATTGTTATGTAGATGATACTTCGTAATAAATACATTTATGAGCTTTTTAATGATTGAATTTTCATGACATTTTGAAATATGATGGCAAAAGTTTGTAAAAAACCATGAAAAGTGAAATTATTAATTTTGTACATCCAATCATTATTAAATAACCAAAAAGATGAGATACTTCTGAAATAGAATCAATATTATCTTTCAGCATGTATTTACTAAAAGAGAAAAACTTCAAGTATTTTATTCAACAAAATAAATTGTTTCTATTAATACATGTGCAAAACAATGCCGCTTTCTAATAGTAAAGGAAAGTGCAGACTATCCTCCTTCCCTTAAATGAATACATACTTATAAAAAAAACCCTTACTCCTGAGGTTTGTGATGAATTTGAATAGAAAACTCATCAGTTTCTGTCATCTTTCACAGTATTTTTGTTGTGTTCCTGCCAGATTTGCTAAGCAGTCGTCTTTACTTCCTACCCCAAACCTGACCAGCACAGTGTGACTGTGAGCTTAAAAGCAGTGGCATATTGGATACCCATTTATATTCTATTTATTACTCCACAAAGATTTATGATTTTTCCTCCCAATTTCCCTCTGAGGCAGCATGACCATTTTGGAGACAAAGGGAGAAGCCGATTTGCCCAGGCTCTCCCGAATCACCTGATGTAAAATCCAGCTCCTCAGTGCAGAGCCTCCTTCTTTGTCTCCTCTCACAAATTAGAAACCCTTTGGGGGATTCTCCTAAGCAGAAAAACTCAGGAGTTGAGGTTTTTATCTGCCTTATGAGGATTTCCTGACCGTGTCTCCAAAGGCAAAGGTGGCAAAAGATAAGAACAAACAGAACCAAACAATAAAAAACCAAACAAAACAAAGCAAACCAAAACAAACACACAAAACAAAGCAACACAAAATGCCAAGACAAAGGAGTCTCTGGCAGAAAAGCCCAGAAACTGATTCTGCAAATAGCTGTGGCACCATCGTGGCTCTGACCCATGTGGCACCCACACGGATGCCACCAGCTGTTCCGCACACCCCTCAGCTCTCACACCAGTTTCTCTCTCTCCCCTCATCTCCCTCTTTTCCCAGGGAAGCCAACCCAAAGGTAGCAACCTCTGCATGAACCCTGGCATTACAACCACCCTGGCTGTGTGCTGAACCAATCCAGAAGGGTACGATTATTACTCAGCCTGCAATGCAAACGTCCCAAGCATTTTAATTGTCTTATAAAATATTTTGCTGGAAGTGACAGCTAAACAAAGGTGTTGATATCATGGCTTGTCCCATGCTGCATGAAACATAAGAGCATGCGGTTTCCTCAGTGTATTGTATCTAATTTCATCAATTGAAACAGGCATCTTATGAAAAAGTCTCTCCTAAAACAGTTTCTCAAACACAGTATAAAAAATGTCTATTACTGCAATTTTACAATAATAAAAAAGATTTTGATTGGAAAAAAAAAGAGTCCCTATTGTTGTATTGACTGAGGATTTTCCATGAATTCTGAATTCATATGTCCACTTAGAAATACTCATTATAGTTTATAGTAATCATGAAGGGGAAAGGAGGCAGGGAGGCAGGAGGGAGGGAGGAAGCAATGGGGTATGTCATAGGAAAGTTAACGCCACTTTGGATTGATGGTTTTGTGGGGGTAAATCTTCTGCTCTGTTGCACACTCTCCAGAGAAGGTCTAGGCTTGTACTGTTTTCTGACACAGCAAAACCATTTGCTCCTTAGATTAGGGCATATGTCTTTATATCCAAGAACAGTATACACGGCAGTGACTTCCTATGCTCACTCCTCCTACTAACCCTAAAAGCAACCTGAGGAGCAGATAACCAGAAAGTTATCATCTGAGTTGGGAGCAGCTCCTGGTCCTGCATGGCACTGTGTGGCTCTGGCTCTTGCAGGAGATGTGACAGCCAAAACTTCTGTAAATTAAGCAACTCCTGCTGTCATGGTGTGAAAAGGTGAGTTCTTTTTCGGTGGAGTAAGAAGCAGGACAAGAATCACAGAGGCATTTTCCTTAATCAAATTAATAGTTTCTGCAGAAAGACAGGGCTGCTGGTCTACTTACTGACTTCTCTGGCATTGCTGCAGCAGATAATTTAATCCAGAGCATCTAACATGCTTTGAATCTGAAAATTCCTTCCACCGAGAAAGAATACACAGAAATAATGGCACAAAGGAACTTTCTATACTGCTACTCCTCTTAGCGACTGGAAAGGCTTTTTCTTATGCTTTTCTGAATCATGTTTCCTGTTGAAAAAAGCACTGAATTAGATAATGTTACCAAAAGGACTACTCCTGCCATTATCATATACAACACTACTTCACCAAGCAACAGAAAAGGAACAAAGAGATTTCTTTTTTTTTTTTTCTTTCCCCACCCCGATCTTAAATGCAGCTTTTAAAATGTAATCATTTACAGCGGGGAAACATTTCTATGCAAAGATGAAAGGCATTTCTGGAGGAGAAAGGAGCAAACTGTTCCCCTCAGTCCGCCAAAGGGATACATGAAACTGAGACTCTGTGAAGTGCTAGGACAAGCTGGGAACCTACCCACAACGCTTCGGGGGGCACAAACCCCCAGATTTCATGAAGCAAAACCAGTCAATGGTTGTTAAAACGCCATGAGGGCTAACTGGTTTCACTTCTCCAATGTAGAAAGTTGCAGTGGAAACAGATACAGAAGTACCGCAGAGCACTTTTGTGGTAAAAAAACCAGCTGTGTAAAAGCAATTTACCTGTAAAAGGAAGCAAGGACAGAAATGCCCATTTTCCTCCCGTTCAAATAGCCAATATTATGCATCATTTCTCCAAGTGGAGACTCTGTACCTGCCATACGTGGGTTGAATAGCAAGGCTAGGAATGCTGTCTATTATTTGTCAGTGGGAAGTACTCCTCTTTATGGAGGTTATTCCATACTGGAGGGAAAAAAAAAGTTGAGTTTTTCTCTTCTTCCCAGGGGAAAGATGTAGTCAAATAGTATCCTTTGCTCCATTAACTGAGGTTATGAATGCAGGACAAGCCACAAGTAGTTACATGAATGCAGAATCCAAATTATGGATGCACAAGAAAACTGAAATTTATTTATACCTCCTCCAGTCCTACGTAACTTTCAAGATGTGTCATACAAATAGTACACTGCCTTTGATTAGCAAGAATTGCCACTTTTTGCTTATATTCATAACATCCTATGTGGTATTTTGGGATGCCAATGAAAACAGAACTATTAGTTCTTGGCACAAAAGCTGGGGTCCATTTTCTGGCACCTTTTTGAAATACATCAAACATACGTAGCTAGCTTAATGTGTCTTCCAGAGAACAGCAGGGCACATTATTATGTAGAATTTTATGCAGCTTTTTACTAGATACGGTCAAAACATATTTCATAAAGTAAAGATGCAAACCCTAAATGACAATATATATGCTGCCCCACGTCAAAGAAAAGGCAATTTTGCTTTCAGACTCTTCAAAGCAACCCACACTGAAAAAGGGCCATTACCTTTTTTGCACCTTGTTCTTCTTCAACACCATCCCCTATAACAACATACACTACTTTTCTTCCAAATCTTTGAATTATTCGCTCAAAACAACTTTCCTTCCCTGAAAGAAAAAGAGCAGAGTATTCAGGATAGGTGGCTATGGGATGATAGAAAATAAATTACTTTTTAGCCCGGAATTGCCAAACACTTCAAAAAGTAGAGCTACAGGGAGAGAAGAGCCTCTCCTGCAGGATGTCTTATCAAGGCCGATGGCAGGTTTACTCCTGCCGCAGAAGCTGACAGGCAACCTTAAGTCTGTACCATGAGGTCCTTTAGTACACATGCCATGGTAGACATTGCAGACTAGAGCTACGCCACATCACCTTTCTTGTCTCCTCCTCTAATATGAGACTGGTTTCGGAGGGAATTTCCCTACCAGGAGAATTCCCTACTGGCTGCTTAAGGACAATATCCTGAACAGTGCAAATTGAATCTGAGTTGACATTCTAGCTTTTACTCCACAACCTGTGACAAGATTAATCACAGCTCCTGAAACAGTAGTATCCTGACTTAGAAGGTCACCCAAAAGATTTAGATTTAAATGCCTGTAATCCAATACACAGGCAAGGTCCTTGATCCTGCACCAGGTTCCATTAACGTAGCTCATTACTTCCCTGCATAGACCTAGGGATATGATCCCACTGCTCCAGTCCTACATGTAGGAAACGATACTGGGAAGCTTCAGTTAGTTGTGCTGGGAAACCAGAAAGAGTGCTTACAGCTGAGTTTTCATAAATGCCCCCATTCTGAAAAATCCCTTTAGTCTGGTCATGCTCACCCGTGTATGTACAGCAACCAATGGGAAAAATTGTCTTTTTCAAGATTGTTCAGCTCAGAACAATATCAGCATAAGAACAAATAGGTTCAGAATTTAAAAAAGGCTTCCAGCCAGTAGAGAAGCCAAGCTACTCAGTGACACCCTGTCACAAGTAGCACCGGGCATCAGAGACCTCCAACACTAACTAGGCTGAAACGGTGCTTGAAAATTATGAAACATGTCACGTTACAAAAATCTCATGATTTCCCATGACAGTCAGTGATTCAATGCAGTTTTCCAAAAATATCCTTCTGTCCTGTATTCATGAAGTTACAAGTGAATATTTATTAAAATAAGTTTTAATTAAAATGTGTATTTGAAGTATTCTGATTCAAAGTTTTAATTTACTTTAACATTTTGACAGATGGTACCATAACACTTCTATCCAGAAAACTGTTTAAACCTTTCACGGTAATGCTTTCAAATTTCTTCATAAATACTCTCAACCAGGTTTTTTAAAAACAAACAAAACCAAACAAAAATAATCCACCACTTCTTTTCTCAGCCATTTGAGCTTCCTGTATTATAGATACTTAAGAACACATGAAAACCGTTTTCATGCAGCCCACAATTTTGAGGGAATCTGAGACAGAACAGATACGTCATAATCACGTTAAACACTACAAGCACCGTTACCATCTGGTCCTATGTACTTTCTACATACTCGGAATAAAATCTTTTATATTGAACCAGAAAACAGAAATAAACATTTGCCTGGCTGAAGCTTATTACAGTCAGTATGAATGAACTTAAATAATTACATTCTGCAGTAAAACATTCTTGCTTCTGGTGAATTGTTTACCAAAATTTGCCCCGTATCCCATGAAACCAAATGGAGCCAGGGCTTACCTCTACAGAATATATTCTCCTGATCTGGAGAAGCTTCAGCGTTCTGTACTCACAGCCTACTAAAAAGCCTTCTCAACTGCTACACAGTCTCATAGTTTTGAGAAATTATGACAAAACCCCATTACATTTCTTCGTAACAGAAGCTGCAGCAGCATTAATAAAGCTGTATAAAGCTTTCTGTAGTGGACCACAACAAACACTTGAAAAGCACTTTCAGGACGCTTTAGCATGAAAAGTGTTTCATGAGACCAGTTATTACTATTACTTCCTACAGTGAATGAATGCAAGAAATAACTATAAACTAAAATAACTTTTATTTAGAATTACAGCTTCAAATGTATCACAAAATTATAAAAATAGCTCACCTATTTTAGTTGCACTGTAAATATTTTCTATGGGAAATACAACACCAAGTCCGTACAACAAGACTTTTGCCAGAGCTGGAATTAGCTGAGTAGTTGTTACCAGAATGTTCACACAGTTTGTCCTATGGAAGAGAAAACACAAACATCATTTTTTTTAACAAAACAGAACAGAACAAGGAAGACCTTCTCTCTCCCATCAGAATCCCTCACCATTACTACTGCCACTTACAAAGAAAGATTTTGGTTGGGATTTTTTCCACCTTACAGGACCTTAAGGTGCAGAGTGGCATGGTCAGACGAGAACAATGACTGAAAAGAAGGTCCTCCAGGTTCAGCATGTTGCCCAGGTCAGGCAGCCTCTTCAAGAACAGCAGACAACCTAAAGTTTCTTAACTACTCTTTGTACTCACCTTGAATGAATAAGGGTGAGTGCTTTCAGTGCAAGTGTTAACCAAGAATCCGTCAAAGCTTCAATTTCTGCTCTTAGCTGTAACCAAGCCTCTCTTTTTGCTGGACCAAGAAGACCTGTGGAGTAGATAAGGGCATTTCTGCACTGAAATTATGTTCTGTCATTTTCCTTTCCTTAGCTCAGACACAATTTTCCACACACCATAAACTAAACAGCTCACTAAACGCTACCATGTTAAGAAAAGGAACAGAAACCAAAAGTTCTTCCTTTTTACTATTTCTCGTAGTAGTGTATTTGCTATATACTTCAGAGCCACTTGCCTCCAACGTTGTTTTTGTAGGTGTTGTATATTTCTTTTACTCGTCTGTAGCGGAAGGCCAGTTTTCGCATCCAGTCCACTCCTCCGCGCACCCCCGTTGCAAGGCACAAGTTCGCGCTGGTGGCAGCCGCAGGGAAGCCGTCTGTTCCGAAGTTATAGGTGCTAGTCAGAGATAAGAGCACACACACACACCCCCAAGATTAACAAAGGGCAACATTCAACCACCAGCTTCTCACTTTCCTGGTTTGCAAAAGGCCAAGAGAGCTAAAAGGATAGCAGGCTACTGTAAGCCTTACAGCAGTTCCTTGCTTTCCCAGGGAGGAATTTGCAAAGCAGGGTTTTATCTCGTACGGTTCTCTTGTACCTTAAATCCTGACCGTTGTCGTCTGAAGACACGTCATCAATGTGAACCTGGTCGCATTCCTAAGGTGACAGAAATTTTTTGTCATTTTCTTGCAAATCTCAAAAATAAAGCTATAAAGAACTATGAACAATTTACTCATCTGGAATATTTTTAATTGTGGAAATCAGTAGATGGCAGTCTTGTTAAAACAACTATTTTACCTATTCCTTGTGCTCATTTCTTTGAATAAATGCACACCATCATTAGCTACTGCCGTTAAATGGCTTTCCAAAAACACATTTTTGTGTTTAGAAAGGAAAGTGGTTAAAAACAATTAGCATATGTGTTCCATAAACGTTCTTGTAGCCTTTCAGGTACCTTAAAACATCATGCTGCTCAAAGCTGATTCAGTCAGTGCATAAGTGTAACTGAAACCAGACATTTTGGTAAATGTAACATATTAGAAAAATTAAACCTGATGCTAACCGCCAATGAAATTATGACCTCTGATTGCTGTTGAGCCACACACCAACACAGCCTGAGGCCAGTGTTTCAGAGGAGCGCAGACGAAAAATCTGTTACTAGTTTGCCATTCATTTGAGAGTTGTGAGTTTCCTTCTCTCTCTTTGGTCTTAGTGCATGAAAGCAGCATGAAAAGATGAAGAAAATCTGAACAGAAATAGCCAAATCAAACCATCTTTTTTCGGTGACTTTTATGCAAACCAAAACGGCACATTTGTAATTAGCTTTGTCCATCAATAAATTAAAAATTGTGATGCATATTGTTTGTCCACCAAAAGTCATTAGAATATTACTATTAACAATTTAACTTTTGGCAGGAAAACAAATAAACCTCTGGCACTCTAGATCAATCTCAATTCAGTGCTTGAAACAATAATGGATTTCAATTATTTCGATTATTTTAATAATTTCCTCTTCTCTCTCTTAATGCGAAGTACTATAACAAACATGATCTATTTTAAACATGAAAATACTGCAATCCTTTATTTTTGTGTTACTGCTTTCCTCTGAACAAATTTTTGTCTCTCCATGGATTTGCGAGGAAGGGAGGGAAGATAGAAGTGGAAAGAAACTCAAACCAGCTGTTCCCTAACAGAATTAAAATAATGACCCTCAACCCTTTTTCTAAAATATCTATTTTCCAGCCAACCCTCTCCCAGCAAGCAGCAAGCTCCAAGGAGGAAAAGACTTTGACCCTGTAACCTTCTCCTCCTCTCCTGAGGTCAACAACCTCAGATAAGAAAAAAGCTGAAATGGTCTATTTGGCCTCACATGATGGCTGTGGATTCTAGATTTTTTAAAAACATAAGTCTACAAAATATATCTCAGAAACTTTTCAAATGTTTTGAAGAACAAGGTGTGGTTTTTTGCAAATGCACAACATATACTTTTTCTTACTGCAATATGTACCCTTTGGTATTTTACGCATACACAGCTTATGCTAGAGAGGGGGAAGCTAGAGCGTCAACCAGCATAGGAAAAACAATACTACATTTGCTCATATTTAACCACCATATAGTGTGTTTCCTCCTCAGGCAGACAAAATGTATTAGATGTACAGATACAGATGAAACTGTGTGAGCATAGGTTGCCAGGCTTTGAAAATTAATTTGGGTAAAAAAAAAAAACAAACCAGAAGCTTCTTCAGCAAGTTATCAAATTCACAGAAATTAAGTTTTTTTCATTTAAAACTGAAAGGAACTGTCCATCCAAATGCCTGTGAAGTTAATGATTCAAATATGGACTGAGTATAAGCTAATGAAGGGAAACCATCCTGAATCCATGAGTTTCTCACTGTAGTTACTCTTCCACTGCTCAGTGACTTTTCAAAGACTCCATGCATAGAAAACTTGTTGTCAATGTAGCAGTGAAAATTATCAAGTCTATAGCCTCCTCTCACAGCTTGGAAACTATGAATGATAACTGGAGCAAGTTGCTGGAGAAGAGGATTCAAAATAGAGATCTATGAAAAACCCCAATTTTTTTAGTAACTACAAAACTAAAGGAAGGAGTAGAAGATGAGCTTCTCAAGGGAGTTGTTGAAAGAAGGAATAATTCAACAGACTTCCAAATTCAGCTCTCTCAGGCAAAAGATAGGCAGGAAAGATGACACCACTGCATCTTAGAACCCACGGTTAGGCAAGACCTGAGGACTTGGACTTTTCATTTATGCCGCGAGGTCTTGGGGCCATCACTAGACCTGGGACATCACATTCTCCCCTTTTGTCCAACCATCTGTTTGGTACATAGAACGTGAGAAATTAAATTATACAGTTTATTATGATGAAATGTTTCATTGGTGCTGGAACTAACTTTAAGGTCCCTTCCAACCAAATCCATTCTAGGATTCTATGAAACAGAAATCACAGTGTTGAAAGAAAGGAATTTTTGAGAGGAAAAACCCCAGAAAAGAAATCAAAAACTAAAACCTGGTGGAGTAAAGGTATAGAAACAGTGTCAAGAAAATAAGCAAAGTAAAGAAAAGGTTGTGAACATCACAAATTCCAGGTGGAATACTGCATATAATGAAGAGAGTGTCCTTTTTTTGTTAGGAATAAAAGAAGAGAAAAGTAAAGTCAGGAAGGGAATGAAGCAAAATTGAAGCACAAGAGATACATGTTATGATTTGGAAAGGATAAAAGACCAATGTGATTGGCACTACATTACAAGTGAAGGAAGGTCACAAACAGTGCATGACTGTTTTGTTCCTGTTGAGTGGCGGGACACAGCTTTGAGACTAAATGTGAGTTTTGAGTGCTAGGTATTTTTTCACGCTGTCTAGCTGACTTGGTCTTCAGGCTAATGAGTGATGGGTACATTTTTCAACCAGTGAACGTGAGAAGGAAAAAACACTCGTTTACTAACTGCTCTTTTAGCAGTAAAGTCATGAAGGAATATCTCTTCAAAGAAGCAAATTACCTGCCCACCATTTAATTACCTGGTCCAACCTTACTTCACAACACCTTGTACTTGTTTTCACCTGCTTGCTTTGTGTGGAGCATTTTGTTTATGACCAAAGACTACCTGAGACACTCTTCCCTCCCCTGACCAGTTAATAAGCAAGCACCCATACAGTCAATATTTTCAAATAGCAGTCTAGTCAATATGCACCATATTCAGGGATAGGCTAAAATGAACTTTGACACTGACCAATAAATAAAGTATGTATGTCCAAGCAGTACATTTGTGCAAAGATATATCTTAATAGAAATACTAAAGTTCATGACATCCTCACTTTCCAAAAAAGCTTCTGTGATGGAAGCCAAGTTAGAGGCAAACAGCCACTCAGAAAAAACTCGCCACTTTACTGGCTTATTTGCATGCTTACCATTTCAAACTTACAGATACATTTGACAATTTTTCAAAATTTTCATAGGAAATACAGTACTAGTATTCTCCCCCTAATTTCTCTGGCACAGTGATATCTGAAATTAATATTGAAAGTCCCTGTGGAAACACTACAAATACATGCTATTTATGCAGATGTATTTCATTATGATAGAATCAGTTTAGAAGTTTGCTCCAAAGCAGAACATTAAAATTGTTAGATTTTCTTTTAAAATTGGCTGAATTGGCAAGTAAGGAGCAAAATATCCTGTGGCTTATGTATAAAGATTATGCAGCAAGCTGTGTTTTGCTCCTAAAGGTGTTGACCTTGCAACTTCAGTATATCCAGTTTGAAATCTTCATGAAGGACTACAAGTGATGACATGTTTGCACTGACGGTTTGGATTTCAGTCAGACAGGCTGAGATGCAGCTCAGCACTTTGTGATCAATCCCTGGAAAGCAAAACGCACTTGGCATAGTTCAGGGGTAACACTTTCAGACGGGCAAGGCACGTTAGGCATCTAAACCCTATTCTCACATAGGTCTTTTAAATTGAACTAATTTAGAAGTGCTTAATTCACATTTGAAAATTAGATTTGGGCTACTAAAACATATAGAAAGTTTACAAGACCTTATTCATAGTGCTGGATGCACATTCTGTGTATGAGGGGCAGACATGAGATAGGAGAGGTATTCACAAAGGGAAATTTACTCTGTGAAAGCAATGCTGCTCTGATTCACATCTCTGCTGCAGATCCCTTGCAGCTGTGGCCAGCAATCACAGGGCAAGTTGGTCAGGAACCTGGAGCAGTTGTTGGTTTTCTGTGCATTCAGCACACTAGTTTGACTGCCACTGTGGGAAATGGCAGGAGAGTGGGGCTGTGTGGTGGATGTGGGACTGGTCCTCCTTAGCAGCAGACTGGCAGCTGCCCAAGGCAGCACCCATAGAGCAGCATCAAGTAAGTGCTGCCTGCAAGCTGGGTTTTTTTTTCAAATGGCTTCATGGAGCATTACATTTTAAGGAAGAATTCAAGGCAGAGAGAAAATTAATGTTCTGCAAAGGGAGAGAGGGAGTCTTTTCAGTTCAGTAATTGCAGCATGAAAGACAGCAAGCTGTGAAATGCAGGAGGATTTAAAAGCCTGTAGGAGGCAGAATCATAGAATCATAAAATCATACCCTGCCATGGGCAGAGACACCTTCCACTAGACCAGGTTGCCCAAAGCCTCATCCAACCAGGCCTTAAAGTGCAAGTTTGGATGAGGGAGGATGCTAGATAGGCAATGTAAAACATTAGTAACATGCTGAAAGCACACTCAAAGATACGATGTTAGTTGTGATACTGGGTCTGCCTGTGGACTTACCACTTAGCCTAAGAGAAAATGAGAGTGTCAGCATGCATAACTTAGCAAATCCACACACAGTAGTTTAAGAAGTTACTGCTCATGCTGTTCTTTGCTGTTCTCTGGCACATCTGGCCTGCATGAATCCATGTGTTTGCGTCCCTCAGACCTTTCAGAGCCACAACTGGTAGCATAGCTTGAAACAAATCTCCTGCAGCAGCGCAATTAAACCAACAAGACACTGCATGGAGTAACTGAGACTTGTTTCTTTGTTCCTTTCAATCAGCTCTGCTTTGGCTGTTGAAGCAGCAGCAGATACATGCTTGCAGGAGCTCTGTGAAACTGCTGCAATCATTTGCTAAGTGAAAATATGTCTCCAGTGAAATGCAGTAAGCCAAAGAAAAACAATTGAAAATGAATGACTAGATGTGTCCAGCCTAAGACTTGCACATGGAAAGCTTGTGTCTTCTCCCTCCTCCATTCCCAAAGCATTTGCTTCCTGCTAAATTTTCCTCCTTCTCTTTTCTGTTTTTGTGTGATGAGCCAAAAACTCCCAGAGATGCTCCACAGTCATCATTCACAGCTCTTAAAATGCCTGGACCTATGCAGTCTTCTGGAATTGTTCCTTCAAACTAACTTAGGATCTTTATAGAGATTCATATGCAAAGCATTAAGTTATGGCAGAAATGTTCTGAAAATATTTATATTACTTTGCTCCTTTGCTACCACCCGTCAAGTTGTGCACTCCTGCCATAATTATGTAAAATATGCCTCACTACTCAATTTACTGTAGGAAAATTAATAATAATAAAAAAAAAAGAGATTAAGGCTGTTACAAGAGTTCCTCTTATCTGTGCCAAAACTACAGGCCAAGTGGAGTGACGTAACGGCTAGCATGCTGATCATCTGCATTTCTGTGTTACAAAACTAACAAAAATGAATCTAATAATTCTGCTGTCCTTGAATAAATACTGAGTGTAAGATAACTCTGGGCGAGTTTGCACATTATGAAAAGGAGTAACGTGAATAATTTTATGAACATAACCTCAGAGGATGCCGAAGTATTACTGTCCCGATCTGCTGATTACAGCTAAAACACATTTCCACATTTGGTTAATCTTCTTAATTTACCGTGAGAAAACTAACACCATGCTGTCAACTAATTGTTTCAATACCTTAGTCTGCAAAGTCAAACGAGAGAGGGGGAAAAAACCCCAACCAACAACCACCCTTCAGAACAAGCTATTTTCATTTTGCCTTTACATCAGCGTGCCCATTGAGACAGCCTGGAAGCTGGCCAAGTCGCAGGAAATGATTGCTGGGATTCTCTGTTCCTCTCATATCTGTCATTACCCAATTATATCCACTGCTTCATTTTCCCTACTGAACAGTAGAGAAATTTGGTCATGTACATGTGAGAACAGATCTGGCAAAACAAGTTAAAGCTGCAATCCTTTATATATGTGATGTATTTGGAAAAAAACTTAATTTAGAAAAAAAATTCTCTAGTGTACACTGCTGTGTTTTTTTATGCAGATTTTTATGACAGCAGTATCTCTGTTTATGTCTTTTCCAGAAATAAGATACATAAACTTTAATATGTATAACCTTTCAGATTATTATCTGCTCCACAAATACTCATCACTTCTATAAGCAATCACAACGTACTTTTTTAGGAAACACAGGCTTACAGATTGTCAAGGAATGTTTTTCCAAGGAATAACTGCATGATCCAAAGCTAGATTGTGAATGATGATTTTTCTTTACAAATCTGTTCGTTTCTACACCTTTTTACTTACAGCTGTGATTATCTTCCTGAAAAATAACAAGCAGATTGCTCCAACTAATCTCTATTCCAATTTTAGAAAAATAACAGGCAAGGATCCCAACATTATTTAATAGTAGTCATCAAACTTGACAAGTAAATCTCTGTTTTTCACTTGACTAGAAGGATAGCAATACTTCTGTATGCATACAGGTTAGACAACTGACCTCACATGAACAACACACATCTGTATGTCCATCTGACATACATGTGCATCGCCTGTGCCAAATGCTCTTCTCCTGTACTTGCTAAATATCCATAAAACTCTGCATGTCTTTTCAAGCCAAGGCAATAAAGCCTGAAGTGCTGAACTTCCTAACCCATCATCGCGGGGTGACTGTTAACATACAGCGCAAATCCATGTGAAAAAGCAGAGACTACGGTTCGCAGGTTCTCAATACTGGCACTCAATTGGCAGGACCTGTCATCTCTGTCTAGCCTGCACTTTGTGACCCTAACATTTTCTCTTCTTTCCCACCACAATTATTTGGCGCTGAAGAAAAAAGGTGCAGATTACCTGTGGGTCAGGCACAGGATATGAAGAACAAAGAGAGTTCTTGAAATCCACTTCATTCTGTCTGACAATTTGTGGATGAACAGTCAAGGAATTAAATCAGGCTGTGAAGGCTTTCAAAACACTCCCATGTTAAACTTAAGACTATAAAGAGAAGCTTATAGTGTAAAAAAAAAAAAAAATCACAACAAAAACCCAAACCCCACCTTTTGGTCTTAAAATAGCACATCAGAACAAAAAATAAATTTAAGGCTGTTAGCTATATAAAACATTAGCTATTATAAACACTGAGGGCTAAGAACTAAAATTATTTAACAAACTCATTCTCATGGCTGATGACTATGGAGTGCTGTCCCGCACCAAACACGTAACCCTTTTAGAACACACAAAGGATGCCATTCTTTTCTAACAGAAAAAGTGATTAAAATCCTATTTTGCTTCCCCACACGAACAAGTGCATTTGGATTAAATACGATACGCCTAAAGTAAACAGTGTTTGTTCCAAAATAAATACAGATCTTACTCTGCAAATTGTGTTTACTGAAGTAGCTACACTAAAATCAAGGTTTACATTTTCATTTCAGCTGCACCTTGTAACTGGAAGAATGCGTTCTAAAGTAAAACATGACCTAGAGAAGCATCTGTATAGCAATGTAACATGACAGTTACATTTCCACAGCAAAATAAAACTATCTTGCTAGTTCTCTACCTCGTGTCACGAAGCAGATATCCCAAGAACTGACAGTGTCTCGATATATATTACTTGATACATTGAAATCTCTTCTACTGAAAAATAAGACTAAAATTTAAAATCATACTTCTAGCACAGGGTCAGCAGAGCTCAGGACAATCACAGTAAGTACAGTTCTCTGAACCCCAGAGCTTTCTCGCTTGCTTTAAGGTGTAGATTTGTTGTTTGAGTTCCAGTTCAGATATACTCCCTATCATTCCAAATGTGCTCATTGCATTCCAATTGTTCAGAGAATATAAAAGACAGAAATATTTTACTTCTGTAGCCATAGAATCATAGACTATCCTGAGTTGGGAGGGACCCATAAGGATCATCAAGTCCAACTCCTGGCTCCACACAGGGCCAGCCAAGTCAGAGCATGGGACTGAGTGCATCGTCCAGACACAACTTGAACTCAGTCAAGCTCAGTGCTGTGACCACTTCCCTGGGGAGCCTGTTCCAGGGCCTGGCCACCCTCTCAGTAAAGAATGTCTTCTTGATATCCATCCTAAACCTCCCATGTCCAACTTCCTACTCATAGAACCATTCCCTCGGGCTCTATCACTGGCCACCGAAGTGAGGAGATCGGTGTCCCTTTGCTCCCCCTCATCAGGAAGTCACAGACTGTGATGAGGTCTCCCCTCAGTCTCCTTTTCTCCAGGCTGTACAAACCAAGAGACTTCAGCCTCTTCTCGTAAGCCTTCCCCTCCAGACCCTTCACCATCCTCGTTCCTCTCCTCTGGACACTCTCCAATATTTTTATGTCCCTCTTGTACTGTGGCACCCAAAACTGCACACAGTACTCAAGGTGAGGCTGCACCAGCACAGTTCAGAGCAGGACAATCCCCTCCCTGGACTGGCTGGCAATGCCATGCTTGATGCACCCCAGGATAGGGTTGGCCCTCCTGGCTGCATGGGCTGCTGTTGCTGGCTGCCTGCTGGCTTCTGTATAACTTGCTGCCAACCAAGACCCCAGATGTCTCTCAGCATGGCTAGCCTCCAGTGCCTGATTGGTATGCGTAGCCCAAGAAGCTTTCCAGGTCCAAGGACCTTTCCAGGTCCAGAATCTGGCCCTTGCCCTTGTTAAACTTCATGCTGTTGGTGACTTTCCAGCTCTCTAAGCTGTCCAGGTCTCTCTGTAAGGCTTCTCCACCTTCAAGAGAGTCAACAGCTCCTCCCAATTTGGTGTCATCTGCAAATTTACTTTAGACACCCTCTAGTCCTGTGTCTTATTCAGGGAAGTCTTTTGGATTGCCTCTCTAACAATCAACTCTTGCTGCAATTCTGACAAAATACTTTATTATTCTATTTCTGTATGTTTTGCAGGAAGAGGAGGATGTCAGAAGAATTTTACCCATAAATAGAAACTGTTCATCTGTTTAAAGAGTCCATGTAGCTCCTGGAAAGGGCAGTGTTAAGTTCAAAATGTCAAGCTCACTTTATTTTAAAAGTTCAGCAATTCATGTTGTAAATACCTTCTTTACGACATGATTCATGTTATCTGCAGATATATACTTTTATAAAAAGAAAAAACTTCTATGACTAATGAAAGTCAGTTAAAATAAAATATGAATGTGTTTAAAGAAGTAACAAAAGCCATGGAACTGGTCAGCATGCCATGAATTATTCCCAAACTTATTAACTTGAAAGTACACTTTCAGGAACACATACACTTTATTGAAACTGTATACTAAAGGTTGTTCAAATATAGTTAAATTTTAAACAATTTCAAAATTAAAGTTATGAAAAGAATGATTTTTCCATAAAAGCCTGAGAGCAATGTCTCATATCTTAGGAAATTATAGTGCTCTTTTGGTTCACACGGAAATGCCACAATAAAAGATGTAAGATCTCTCTTTCAGTCCTACACAACCATTTCACTGAAACTTGCTGTGCCTGGGTGCAGCTGATCATCTCCTAAACGCAGATGCTCTAATGAAAGCTACAATACTTTGGGGTAGTGAGTTTCCCATCCTTGTAAATATCTGCTACTGGGACAAAACTGGGATCAAAATTCTCTCTACTAGCCCTGCTGGTACTTGCAGCTAAAACTTTTGCTCCTATGGGCAGCCTGAAGACCTTTACATATCGCATTGCATTCTTCTCCTTCCTTTTCCTTCCCCCTTCAGTGTTGTGGGGCAGATGTTGACCCCTATGCCACTGTTCAGTGGCACAAGCAAGGAGTGAGCTGAGGCACCACTCCCTTGCTCAGCTGGAGCAGAGGATGACTATCAGCTTCACCAGAGCTCTAGGAGTGCCAGCTGGATAGGCAAGAGCTTTTGTGCCACCTACACTTAGAGAAAGGGAGAAGCAACATGAAGGCAAATAAGGTGATAAAGTGATGCTATGAGCTTGGTAGGCTCCCAAGCATTTCAGCTGAGCTGTGTGTGTGCAAAGGCCACTCCATCTGTTTTTTCTTGAGAAAGGAAATAACACAGGGTCTATTTTCAGTGGAACCTAGTATGAAGGTACTCATCACTGGGCACGTGAAAGAAGCTAAGTGGTTAATAAACTGCATAAGCTCACAGGAATGATATTCTCAAGTAAGCTAGGGAGGTATTTGTTATTCTTTGTAGCTCTAACACTCATGACCCACAGCAGCGCATTTCACAACAGCTAGGCATCACGCATTTCAGATGGGTCGAAGCTTTTAGCTGGGTTTTGCACACAACCAGCAAAGCCAAAATTCTGCCTATGAATAAGGACATTGTTTTGCATCTCTCTTCATTTACCAACAGCCTCGTGTGTGGTGCAATTTAGTCCCACATTCATGAAGTAGAATTTCACGAGCTTTCTGCAAGTCACCCATGGTTGCAGTATCATGTAGATGAGAAACCGTTTCTAGTCATTCCTTCATATACGTATCAGGGCAAATTCCTTACCATGATTTGTATTTCCTTTCCCTTCTTCCTGCAGCAAAACTGAGCTCTTCCTAGATTGCTATTGTGGAAAACTAAATGCCATAAATATATGGGTTTTGTGTCTCAGTCTGAATCTGCAATGCCTGCTAGATGGGACTTCACAACTCTGCATAGGGCCCAAAGTATTTTAAAAATTAGACTTACATCTCCAAATACATGGAGTACTCCAAGTACATGGAGTAAAAAAAAAAAAAAGAAAAAAGCTCTACTGAAGCTTTAGGATTAATCATATTTGGTTTTCTCAGAACTCTGTTGCTGAAGGTGAAATATCAGAAGTTGAATCATGAGCTGCTTGTAAAGCATACCTAGCCCCAGTCTGGCTGGGAGTTCCTATTACAGACCTTACAAACATCAGAAGGAGGTGCACTCTTACTTCAGCCAAAATGCAAAAAGGCATTTTTGAATGGATATTCCTCTGTAGGGCTCCGGATGACCCTACTCTCAATGACCAGGGATTAGTCCAGTATTTGGTGGTGGGAGGGAGATAATTCAGCCGGCTCTATTTGAAGATTTCCTCTCCCTGCAATCATCCCTTACATCTCACCAGGAATAAGGCTTATTCAAAAGCTTTTCCTGTGGTTTCTTATATTTGAGTTTGATGGTCCCAGAAATCTATTTTTGGTATGTTCTACATTCCTTTCTACCAGCTTCTGCAATAAGTGACTACAGTTGTTTCTTCTTCATCATCCAGCTAGCCAATTAGGAAGTAAAGGGCCAAAGGTCCATTAAGATTTTCCGGGATCCATCCTCCAATCACAGCCAAATCAGACTTACTGCCAAAATCAGAGGTGCCTCAAGGAAAACAACTATTTCTCACAGCTGTAGAACCAGACTTAATGGTCTGAACATGAACTTCTGTCCATTGTTCCTTTGTAAATGTAGGTCATCTGGCAAAACCCATCATTTTATGACAAGCCAGACTCTTAAATTCCTAATTTTTGTATTACCAGCAATAGATATTTACATGACCAACATGAATGACTACAATCCACAATTGCTGAGAACTGATTCTGCTTTCAGCTGCATCTTTAACTATCATGTGCTTTTGAAAACTATTTTCAAACAAAAAGTACTTCTTTCATAGATCGTTTTTTAAATGTTTCCCTCTTCCTAGGATATTAAAGAATGCACATGCTATTTTTCTGGTTTGAGAGAACGTGAAATGTAATGTTCTTAAGAAATACATTTTCTTTGGCATCATCTTAGTAAATATTTACTTTTGGGGCAGTGAACCCACCTGTTTACCTCTAGAGAGCTTAACGTCAACAACCTATCAACAACACTGTTGCTCTGTACTGGATTAATTTCCCCCTGCCCCGTAACATTCCTAACGTTGACAGAGCTAGGTTGACTTTCTTCCTTGCTGGTACATCACTGGTGACCTCAGAAAAATGAAGGAAATTCATAGATTCATGCCATAATGCTACATCAAGGTTTTGCAATACTCTGAGATGTGTTCACAAGTGAAATGTTTTAAATAGAACTGGGGTAATTGTGCATGGGAGAAACAAAGAGCAGGAAGCATTTAAAGCTGCTGCATTTACCTCTGAAACAGCTGCTACCTATTCCTTTAAAAAAAATTAAAATCCCAGCCAAAACAGCAACAAACCCCAATCTTTCTTTATGAATGATCAACAATTAAAACCCATAAAGTTGCGGTATGTTTTGGGGAGAGTCATTAAATTTTATGTAACTTTACTCCTCATCTTGAATGGAAGATAATACCAGCTCTAATGGCAGGGCTGCAGACTAAATCAATGGTTTAATCTTTTGACCATTCCGAAAGCTTATCACAAACCTAATCTAAAGAAAGTAATTGTTAATACCAATTAAGTTCATTGAAGTATTAATGCATTCTCCAGCATATATCCCTTCTAATAATACATTTCCAGTTGAAAAATAGACACGTGATAAGAAATAGCTAAGTAATAATAAGAAATAATGATAAAAACACAATAATAGATTTAATAATAAACTGGTTATTAAATAATTTAATAACAAATAATTTGTTAGGTGAAATTAAATCCAATCAAAGGATATTTTTTCTTTCTCCCGAATTATTTAATTCAATATTTATTGTTATCTCAAGGAAAATGGTACAATTTTGCTGTAATTTTACTGATTCCTGAAGAATTATTTCACACCCTTGCAACTCAGACCCTGGAAGCCTTGCTTGCTTTATGGACAAGAGAAATGGGAGCTATTAAACGATACAGGCAATCACGAGTAACTTGCTTTGGGACAGCAGTACATAGAGGAGCAAGACTCTGATTTACTGTTGTTCTGATTTCTTCTTTTTCAATGGGTTACCCTATCATTTTGTAAACATAATTTGTCACCAACACCAGCCAGAGTTCTCTGTAACTACTTTTTGTCTTTCTTTCAGATCTGTTATCCCTGCTGAGAGAATCTACTAAAGAAGAATTTTTCATACTGACACCAACTGTAGTCTTGCTGTGAATAACCACATTCCCATAAAAATCATTCCATTTATTGCAAAGTTGTTGGCAGACCACAGGAATAATAGTCAACTCAGGAAACCTTTTATCCTGAAATCACATAGCTTAACCCTTTGCATGACCACATAAAGTTTATACCTAACAGCCATTCTACCACATTGCTGATTTAATGCTTTTGTAAGAGAATTTTTGTTTTTGGCAAGTCTTAAAATTTTTTTTTTTCACAGTACTTATTTTTTAACTAAAAAAACCCCAAAAAAATCCAAAACAAAAAAGGAGGATTACATTGGAATCTGTAAAGTAGTATTTTTTGTTTTTTATAAATTTAGAATTATAGATTCTTTCCCAATGCACTAAATAATACATTAGCATAGATACATTAGCATGATTTTGATTACAATCTTAAAATTTACATTCATATGAAAATTTTTTCTGTCTCTATTTTTCCTACCTTCCTATGGTAAAGATGCATGAAATCACAGTATAATGGAACAATTAAAATAAACCCCAAGCCTGTTTACTTTATGATTTTTTGTGGAAGATACTTACTTCTGTTAGTCATTATATTTGCTTTGTTAAACACGAAATGAGTGAAGATTAGCTTCAGGAAAGAGACATTAGTCTTGTTAGTCCATCTTCTTGATAGTTTGGGAGTAAGAGGTTGCCTGTATTCAAATTCCTGTCTGAATTTATTAAAGTGATGGAACAAAAAAAATGCGGTGTATGTTTCCACTGTCTTTTTTGTTCTGCTTATCAACCCTTATTTATAGGTAATTATGGCTTGATTTATACTTAATTCATTTGACCAAGGCAATAATGGGAGTTTTGGACTTGTAAACACACTGTTAAATATATACACATTTCATTCCAATAAATGAATTCTTTGCCTTGTATTTTTAAACTTTTCAATCATAGAAAACTCTTAGGAAACCTCTTACTTGAGTTAAATGCAGCTACAATTGGCTCTCCCCCTTGCCTACCAATGTTAGGGAATGAGTTATTCCCCTGTGTATCCATGCCTTACATTCACAATGCGAGTTACACAAATGCACAGACGAATAAGAGGAGACACTCCAACTGATTGAAATTATTTTCTACAGTTCAGAAAGGATCGCTTGCTTAGATATAGCTGATCCTCCCTGTGCCAGTAATATTTCAGCTGAGCTCAGTACTCAGTCAGCAGTCTGTGCTCTGCTGCTAGGGAACGTGTAAGAACTCTCATCTCCCAACTGCGCAGTACTGCAGGTAGCGTTCAGAACGTGCCTGGACTGCCCTGTTCCAACTGGACAAGGATCTTGGGGAAAAAAAATAAAACAAATACTCCATTCCTTCAATACCTCGTTGTTTCTTTTGTTAAGCTTTTAATTTACATTTTTTGCAATCCCCATTAAATCCTCATGCTTTAACAGCACACACTGATTGCTTTAGTCCACTACAGATTCACACAGCTCCTTGACCATATTTAAAGATGAATTTTTAAAATGCAATTAACAGCAAACTTTACTTTAAAACACAGAAAAATAAAAGTGATACTGCAATGAGTAAAGGGAATAATCCCCTCCCCCTTTCTTTAAAGTTTCATTAGACCATTGAACTGGATGAAATTCAGATAGAGGCCTTATTGTAACCACACTGAAACAGTAGAAATCTCCTGAGACCATGAAACTCAAACATTTTGGGAACCAACTTCAAGCACTCCTTTCGTGCTTTTAAAAGAAAATGAATGAAAGGCACTTCTTAATTTTTCTCCCTACAGCAACATTTCAATATAATTCCTATAACCCCCCCCCAAAAAAATACCCAAACAAAAAGCCTCTAGCACAAACAGATCTTTTTTAAAATACATGTGTATGCATTTTTTCTTAAAATTTAAATTGCAGCCATAGCAGTCATATGTAGTCACACCAGCACAGACTGCATGATGGCTCTCAAGGTACCAGACAACTGCACTAAGAACTTTGTAAATTCATCCTAAAATTAAACCTAGACCAAAGAGGTTGATAGAAACCCACTACCATGCATACTGCACATACTGTGCATAAGATGCTTACGCTGTGCTTTCAAGTCTTTGTGTTTGAGGATTGCCTAATAGCTAATGGCATATAAGAGTAACACTTTCCCTTAGCTTCCCTAAAATAAAGGTACATCATTTTCAGAAACTGATACACTTAAAACACCAACCAGAATAATGCAAATCTGAGGTTTGTGGTTTAAGATGGTATTCAGATCAACAAGAAGAAATTTTTTTTCAAGGTGACTATTTTCTCTTCAGGTTATCTTCTGGGTTTTGCATTGGAAGAGTCAGGTGAGGGAAAAAAAAGTTTTGCCTCAAAGTGGTGAAATCAGCACAAAATAATCACATTAAGTGAACAAAAAGGTGTGTGTGTGTATAGCTGGGAAATATCTGAGTGTAAATTAACGTTGATCTTAGCTGGAATAACTCACACTCTTCAGCATTTGCAGCTGCACCCAGGACTTGACTGGATGCATGAGATTTTATACATCTGTCAGCTTAATCAGAGACCAAACCACAAAATCTACTCAAGAATATTATTTGAATTTGTGAAACTGTTTAGATTTTTAGGTTATAAGCTGATAATGGATTACTTTGGAAACTTATGAATGAATCACAACTACAGCATTGACATCTGTAGTAGTAGACAGGCTTTTGGTTCGGTGGTATTCATAATATCTAAAGAAAATGTAAACCAACTTTTGCTCACATCAACTTCACAATACCAAAATGAAGCATCTCCATGCAACAATAAATGGAAATAAATTCATTAATTAATAGCAACATTAACTGTTTTTGTCATTAGTATCAACTATTTACCCATTCAGTTCACATCACTGTTTTATTATTTCAGAGTTCTGGTCTCAAGTGAGTAAGAAAGAGAGCCTATTCATATCCAAAATGGCAATTCTAGCACTAAGAGGCCTTCAGGATTGCCTGGTTTTGGATTGAACATGCTAAACCGTCATGCAGTGTATCACAACTGTGCTTAGGGCACAATCTGATTGGCAGCAGAGCTCTGTGGCATGTATTGGGGTGCTGCAACCCCTCAAAAGTAAATTCATCAAAGCTGGATGATTATATGTCAGCAACTTAAAGTATGTCAGTGTTTGGAAATCTGGTAATGGATTGACATCAAATGCATGGAAATTGACTGCAGACTTCTCAATCTGCTAAATTTCTTACAGTGAGTTTCGCATCTCTTAATTTCCACAAGTTGTTTTTTTAGAACAATAGCAATGTTTCAGTACTGTTTATACGAGGATTTTCAATGTGGTGTCTCACGTCCTTCACTATACAGCAATCTTCACGGCACCCTTCAGAGTCTGCCACTGCAGCACAATGCTCACGTTTCCATTGCCATTAAAACAGCCATTATCTGGGGCAGATCCCAAGTGATTCCACTAACAGATGCTGTCTGTATACTGCTTTGATGAGAATATTACAATAAATTCCAGGCACCTTACTACTGCCCTTCAGCACACTATCTCCTGGACTGGCAGATCCTTGCAGCTGATATTTCAGGCTCTACAGAACCTAGCTATTACAGACAGGTACAAGTATTACCATGAAAAGTGTGTCAGCATTTGATATTTTATTTCCCTGGACAGGTTCAAGAACTACAGTTCTTTCACTGGAAGGCTTTTCAATATGCACATAGACAAAACATGTTTTGTGATCTGATAGAAATTACTTTAGGGTATGATCTTGGAGATGGTTAGCTAGCCACAAGGTTAGCTTGCTGTCTATCACAAACCTTTTTTCACTAGGCATGTATACCACTGACAAAGGTCATGCATGTGGGTTGGGACAATCACCAGTAACGGCTGGATGGTGAATTGATTGAGAACAGCCCTGCAGAGGAGTCCAGGATACTGGTGGTTAAAAAATGGGACATGAACTGGTAATGTGTGCCCAGAAAGCCAACCGTACTGTGGACTGCATCTAAAGAAGCATGACTAGCAGGTCAAGAGAAGTACTTCCCCTCCTCTACTCTGCTCTCATGAGACACCACCTGGAGTACTGCATCCAGCTCTGGGGCCCTCAACATAAAAAGGACATGGAACTGTTGGAGCAGGTCCAGAGGAGGTTTCACAGTGCTGGTGCACCTCTCGTATGAAGAAAGGTTGAGAGATTTGCAGTTGTTCAGCCTGAAGAAGAGTAGGCTCCAGGGAGACCTTATTGTGGTTTTTTCAATATATAAAGGGAGCCTGTAAGAAAGATGAAGGGAAGCTTTTTACCAAAGCCTACAGCGATAGAACACGGGGTAAAGGGTAACAGTTTTAAACTGAAAGAGAGCAGATTTTGATTAGATATAAGGAAGAAATTCTTTACGATGAGGGGCGAGACACTGGAACAGGTTGCCCAGAGAAGCTGTGGATGGCTCATCACTGAAAGTGCTCAAAAGGCCAGGTTGGATGTGGTTTTGAGCAATTACATCTAGTGGAGGGTGTCCCTGCCCATAGCAGTGGGGTTTAGATCAGATGAATTTTAAAGGTCCCTTCCAACTCAAACCATTCTTTAATTCTATGAAACACTCTTTGCTATACCAGGCGATTTGCGTGTCGATGTGTTTCTTCACATTTGCCTACTCTTAAGTTCATTTATACTACAGCAAAATCTAGGCATCCCAAAGAGAAGCCATTGGTACCAAACAGTAGACTACATGGAATTCATACTGGTTACTAGCTCACAAGGACAAACACCTGAAACACTGCAATGCTTAGTGATGACTGATGGCCTTCTGCTCTAAACTGGGTTGGTTTGTTTGGGTTTTTTTCCCTGTGGTTTTAAAGTATTTACTTTACTTGAAATGTATGAATAACTCAAACTGGAACAATAACAAATTTCAAAACCAATCCAAAATAAAATACAGGAGAAAACAAATTAACAAATACAGTGGAAAACTGGAAAGTTTTCTTGGATGACTAACTGCAATGAGTTTTTGCCCTTTTTCTTTAAAGTTGTTTGAACATACACATTTTATAATTGTCTCATCAGAGAAAGCATTAGTGCCAGGATGTTGCTAAGGACTAAGACATTAAAGAGACCAAGCTGAAACACTGCTAGAAAGCCAACTACAATTGCACACAGTGAGAGCTATGACAATCATGAGACTATACTCTCTCTTTTCCCTCTTTAGTACTTTATGATATAATTATCATCCTTGTATCTGTAGATACCATCTTTATCATCATCATCATTCTTATCTGTAGATGAAGAGACCAAGGCAGTAATCAGTAATTACAAAGTAGTGGCAACCACAAAAACAGACCTCATGTCACTTCATTCTGCATAAATGTATGTAGTATCTACTGATTAGTACATCCTGCCAGCAGAGGCTTACCCTGTAAGTATTCAAAGCTTGGAGCACGGCTTCAGACACAAAGTGATCTTGATCTGATTTTTTTTCTATGCAAAGAAGTTGAGATCTTTCTGGTGATCCTGTTCCAACAGTCCCTTCACAGTTACTCCACTTCCTCTGTCAGCCTGGCTATGTCTTTGCGGCTCTCGCAGCTATCACCACTGACTGTGGACTTCTTTTACAACTGAGTTAAGTTTAAATCTAGGCAACAACATACCTATCACACCTGCCCAAAGCTGGCTCTGTGACATTTCCACAAGGTGTGAGAGAATAAATGATGGACTTCCACATTGCTAATAGTGGCCAACCTGCTCTCCCAGCTTGCTCTGGAGCTTGCTCAAAGCCTGCACTTAAGGGCTGGTTTGCATCCAAGCAGTTCATTTGTTAGATTACTTGATTCTAGGACCAGATGTGCTAAAATGCTTTCAGAAAGATGAGCATTTCACCCTGCAGTGGTCATGGTTCTTTGAGATGTGCAGTAACCTGCACACAATAAGTCTGCCAAATGTTATTATTCAGTAATGTGTATTATCATAATGCCCGTGATCCCAAATCATGCTTCAGAGTGCTACTGTACAAAAGTTACCAGCCTAAATCTGCGGCATATTAAAGTATCAAGGTCTGAGGGGAAATAGTTTCCCTTTCTCCTCCAGATTAAAGAAACAGAACATATGGCTGTGTTGCTTCAAAGGCATTCCTACAGGGCACTGCGTGGTACGCTGGGGACATAGCTCCGTGCACAGCCACTGAAGGACCTGGGAGGAAAGTCACTTAGTTTCCTGCAGTGTTACTGAGACCTACAAAGGAGAAAATTCTCAGGCTGATGAAAAGAAGAATATATGTCCCTGTCATGAAGAAAAGGTCTCCTTGAGGCCTAGAAGTGATTTATATAGTGCATTTGCTTCCAGCAGCAGGGAGGCAATCCAGTTTCACCTGTAAGAACTGCAGGCAAAGGACAAAGAGGGACTAATGTCGGAGAAGTTTTGCTCCGTGATCAGGCTTCACTGTTGCTGTGCTGGGGTATTGTTTCCTTTGTTAGACCTGAGCTCTCACTATGATCTCAGTGGAGAACCTCTTCTCGGAGTAATCCCTTTTAGTGCCCAATGGTAGTGCAGAAAGTATTGCTACCTGCTTTAGTGCCCCGAGAGTCTGTATTTCAATGTGGGTCTTGGAGATGCTTTACATTTCTTTAGGGAACAGAAGGGCGGTTGCATACTGCTGGGTGTCAGACATCCCAGACACATTTTAAGTAGTAAAAGCTGCCCTCCACACAACCTCGAGCTTGCAAAGGAAAACGAGGGAGAGGCGGTGTTTATATATACTGATAGCCTGATGATTGGGAGCTACAAACAAGGAGAGCAGGCACCTCCACATAGTAAATTATGCACGAAACAAGCCACAAAGAGCAGTTTTCATAAAAAATACCTGGCAGTTAATTTCTCCCTATCAACTTCTAGATCTGAGTAAATCCAAGCTAGCAGTTACAGGCTAGCAGGAGTCCTAGAAGGATTTATTGCTATATGGGTGGAGGGAGCATGTTTACAGGGCAAACTCTGGGCAGAGTGTGAGAGTACAAGAATGTAAATGCTGTTTATTTCTTGCTTGAAACTGTGAAAAGCTGCATCCATGTAGGTCAGTGTCTCACTGTTTCACAACAGCTAGTTTTGTTTCCATATGTGTCAATTTGTAAAACATTTCAATATTAATCTAACTTTATTTAATGGTGTGAAGAGGCAGCAGAGTTAGAGCAACGCAGAGGGCTGCTCTTCTGCCACTTCGTGTGGGAGGACCAGCCAACCGTGTGGGCGGCAGCCAGGCAGGACAGTGGGGCAAAGGTGCTGCCCAGTAGCCAGAGGTGGAAAGGGAGCACCATGCCCCCCCTCTCCCAGGCTCCTGCTCCAGCCAGCCAAGGTTACAGAGCTGCATCGACAGAAATCACAAGCGACTCTAATGCAGGCAGCTTTTCAGAGGGGTCTGTGCATAGTAATATGCTAATACAATGCCTTAAAGGTTCACTAATCTGAAGTAACACTGTATTTGTAATCACAAAGCAGTTATGCAGCTCATTTTGACACACAGAGGAGACTAAGCTCTGAATGTCCATCGGAAACACATTAATATCCATCCAGGTGGATTTTAAGTAAGAAAATTAGGAGAAATTAATCAGGGTCAGCATTGTTACAACATAACTATTTTTTTTCTTCCCAAAGAGCCAAAGTCACTGCTCTACAGGAAAACCTGATAACATTTCCTCATCTTTTTCAAGGTATCAATTAAGAAAAATACGTAACTTATGTAGCTGAAAAACACTGCTGTTCATTAAAAATCACTCCCATGCAGAGATTCCACAAAGAAAAGTGAATAGTAAAGCCATGAGTGTGCACTATATATCCTTCACTAATGACAGTAAAATGAATGCTGATCATCTTTACTGTACCCATATGCATTACTGCATTCCTCAGAGGTGTAAAATTTTTTTTATAGCATCATAATACGTATAACTTGATTTTGTACCTACCCAAAAGAGCCCAAACCAAAAACCTGAAATGAACAAATATTAACAGAAAGTTTAAAAAAAAACCCCAACCCAACTCCCGCCCCCACCCAAAACCTACAAATTAATTTGATTTTAATTACTTCAATAGAACTCAACACACACCAAAAAACCCTCAAAAATCTTATTCATAAAACCAGGTAAGATTAAAAGTAAAACTTCACAAGCAACATTTTCAGTTTCAATCTTTTCAGAGGGTCAGTATAAATATATAAATGCATAAATACATAAAATCTTTAGAGGTACAGATAGCTGGTTGTCATATTTCAGTCCTATCATCAAATTGCTAATTTCCCTAAAACACTGGAGCACACATCCTAAAACACCTAATATGTGTAATAGCCCCGTATATACCATTGAAATCTAATACCTTATTGTCCCTAACACAACATAATCACAGCATGTGTCCTGGTTTTGGCTGGCGTAGAGTTAATTTTCTTTCTAGCAGAGGGTATGGTGCTGTGTTTTGGATTTAGGATGAGAATCATGTCGGTCACACACTGATGTTTTTAGTTGTTGCCAAGCAGTTAAGGACGTTTCATCTTTTCACACTGCCCTGCCAACAAGAAGGCAGGGGGTACCCAGGAAGCTAGGAGGGGACACAGCCAGGGCAGCTGACTCAAACTGGCTGAAGGGATATTCCATGCCATATGACGTCACACTCTCTGTGTAACTGTGGGTTGGCTGGAAGGCAGTTTGGCTCAAAAACTAGCTGAGTATCAGCTTCAGGTGGTGAGCAATTGTGTGCTGTGCATCACTTGTTTTGTACATTATCACTGTTGTTATTGTTCTTCTTCTTGTTGTTATTAGCCTTTTCTGTCCTAATAAACTGTCTTTATCTCAACCCACAAGTTTTACCTTTTTTTCTTTTTCCTTTCCAATGCTCTCCCCTGTCCCACCGGGGGGTTGGTGAGCAAATGGCTGTGTGGTTTTTTTAGCTGCCTGCCAGGTTAAACCACGACAGCATGTAAAAATCACACATTCTCTTTTGATGAGATAACTCTGGTTCTCTTGAGAGCACTACATCAATGCAGTTATTGCTTCCTGCATGCAATTAAATAGAACAGAGGATAAGATATTTAAATGAAAATTTTCAATACTGAAAACCAAAATTTCCAATATTTTGAAGCCCAAATGCAGATTCTGGAATCTGAATTTTGAGAGCATTACGTTAGTTTCTACTGTTTGGTCTAGTATTCTTTTATAATTTCTTTATCAAATTACTATTAATGCCAGAAAATGTTTATGACAGTGTTTAGATCAAAATATACATTAGTAAACATTTTTTTTTCCTTTCAGTATGTTAAAAAACTTGTCATACCCCTTTTAGCATGTTGTTTAAGAAATATTTCTCCAAGACTGAAATTATTTGCTATCACATTAATTTGGAATTAATTAGTCCAAATAAATCTGTGCCGAGTGAAGAAAATAAGCCATCTCTTATTTTTTTCTCAAGGCAATAAACTAAGAACTAATACAAACTGAGGGTGCAGTAACTAATTGTAAATCTAAATGAAGCTTATGCATTTCTAAACAGGATACTAACTTCAGAGATAGTCTGAGAGATCTGATTTTTTCACTGACTTCAAAAAATGCCAATTACAAATACTATTATTGTTCTTATTAATTATCATTACTATTACTTAAAGAGCAACATATAGGAAATTATATGATTCATTTACCTGGCTGCATCACCTACTAAATTAGGATGGGTAAACTAGTTTGCAACTGATACACATTGGCATTGATTCATTTTATGCAGACTAAAAAATGACTGCTGAAGTTTAGAATTTAAGCTAATAACATTAAATAAATCTCTAGGTTGTACTTTGAGAAGCCAGTTGGGTCATACACAAATCAGGCAGTGCTTCAGAGATCACTGCTGCAACTCTGCCCTTTGCATTCAAAATGTTAAATCCGTCTTCTAAGTAGTTTATAAGAAGAGAAAATACTTTCCCCCTAACTTGGATAACAAGAGAGCTGTTCTGATTAGAGCTTTCTGGAACGCGTCAGATGAAAAGAAGATTTTTATTAAAAAACATTAACTTGTGGTATCTGGAAAAATGTGCATCATAGGCCAAAGTTATGACAGATGATTGCCTGCCTGTAAACCCAGCCTCTCTATATGCCAGGAAGGGTTCCCTCTGAGCCTGGGTGAGCCGGAGAGCATCAGCTTTCAGGTTCCCGCTTTGAATTATGCATAGACCCAAAGACATGTCTACACTGCGGGTTAGACATGTTCCAAATCCAGCTTTGCTTGCCTTCATAGCATTTCTGGGAAAGGATGCCCAAGCTCTGCGCCTCACTGGCAATGTTGCCTACAAACTTCTCAATTCCTAACAGCTGAAATGCTTATGCAAATAAATTGGAAAGCTTAGGCCTGAGCAGGGTCACCACTAGATCTTCCAGACTCAGTCCTTCATCAGCAAGAACAGATGCTTTGGGCCTGAGGCACAGCCAAGCCAAACTGCCTGCAGTTTTCGTGGAAGCCTGTCAAGCCATAGGGGAGCCTTAACTTCCAAACCACCAAGCAAGGACTTTGAGTTTCTGAGATGGATGGGAGGAATCTGTCCCAAAGTCACAGGCCTTTGGAATCAGGCAGGCTCTGTTAATGTGACAAACTGAGGCTTCAGGAGGACACACTCCTTCAAAAACACCACGTGTTTGCAACATGCTTCAGAAAACCTGAAATCTCTGGTGAGCTGAAAGCCTTAGTCTGTGGCCAGGTCTAGTCCTTATGCGCTGCTTCCCACAAAGTACAGGCCCTCCTACACCCCTTCCTTGTAGACGTCTCTGAAGACTTTTCTGTGGCAAACCACAAGCACAAAAACACTGCCCTAACATTGTTGAATATGCTTCTCTCCCCCTTGAACTGGCCATGATCTTTTAGATTGAAGCTCATGTCCCTCAAAAATCATAATCATAGAATGCTAGAATAATTTGGGTTGGAAGACACTTCAGAGATCATCTAGGTCCAACCCCCTGCCATGGACACACTCCACTAGCCCAGGTTGCCCAAAGACCCATCCAACCCGGCCTTGAACACTGCCAGGGAGGGGGCAGCCACAGCTTCTCTGGGCAGCCTGTACCAGGGCCTCACCACCCTCACAGGGAAGAATTTCTTCCTTATGTACGAAGAAGTAGCTACAAGTGTACTAAGTATCTGGCTATCCAGAACAAATGAAAACTCACTGAATTTTATCAAATACGTTGGTAAGATACAGTAGTACTTTCTCTTTCTGCTCTGGATAAAATGAAATATTGCCAGAAATCAGAAACAGATTTGGAAAATAACCATCATTGTTATACTTTTCTACAAATCCAAAAAATCACTATACATGCAACTCACTAATAGCGTTTCCTATATCCAAGACAATATCTTTACATATAGCTACCTAAATGAAAGAAAACACTACTTCAAAATTTAAAGAAATAATTGATTTTATTGTAAGTATAAAAAAAAAATGCTCCACTATGGAATGGAAGAAAAAATAAAGCACATTTAAATAATTTCATTACATTCTAAGATGCCAAATCATCTGTGAGTGGTTTCTTTTTAGATGAAAAGAAATCAAAATACAGGACAGATGTTGGACAAACCACATTTGAGGTCTATCACACACTGGCATTTTTCAAATGATTTTGGCTCATCTATTAAATAAGGTGTATTTTGCTTGATTTCGAAAAGGGAAACATCAGGAAATATTTAAAGGCCAATTGCTGCCAATTAACTTTGATCAGCAAAAGTTGCATTTGAATCTTTTAGATTCTTTTGCCTGTCTGGAATAACACACTATTCTAAAATCTAGCAAAACAACAACTTGATGATTAATGTGTGTTGGCAGCCCCACCACAAGCTTGCTTAACAGTTGGATTTTAAATAAACAGCTGTCTTCATTATGATGGGAAAGAAATCTGACTGTTTTCATGTTTTCATGTTATTAAAATATGATCAGAAATTGCTTTTTTGCCTTTTAAGATGAAACAGCCAGGCATTATGGTGACAGTCTCTTTCAGCAGTTCGGATAGTTTTAGAATGATCTCACAAACGTCGCCAAACCATAGCCTACATAGGCTGAAAAAGCCCTTGGCATAGCACCACCAGCTCCTCAGTGCATGCCACAGGGGAGAAGCAGAAACCCTAGCACATAACAAATCGTACCTGACACCAGGGAAGGCAGAGGACCTCCAGGAACAGGCTACTGAGACAGACAGCGTATACAACATTAATGATTTCCATCAGGTTTAAGGTAATACTTGTCCAGAGTGGGATGTCAGTGCGAAATCTGTACCCAGCCATTAACTGTTTAGAGAAGCTGAAGTTTAATATTTAATGGCCTGTGCAGACTATTGAATTTTAATGTTTATAGACACTTTTGGAGTACTCACTTCTAAAGCTTGTCTGCTGTGATCATAAATACTAAGACCTGTGAGGACAAAACTCTACCATTTCAACTACTGTCACCTTTGAAGGCCAGTGCAGATGTTTAGTGTAGATATTATTATATATCCTAATGATTAAGTAATAGAGATATTTTCTAAATGCTTCCATAGGAAAATTGTCAAACCAAAAATAATTGTCAAACCATCTATCACCACACAAAAAGAGACAAATATTAAATCACCGCTATGTTTTGAAGGAATCAACACTTACTTCTAAATCATTAAAGAATAGATGCGTGTCCGCCAAATTGAAAATCATCTCTTCCATTCGGAGTCCAAGGGACACAGAAGTGGGTGGATCCTTAAAGAAGAAATTGAGTACACCATCAATACCGTGCCTATATACACACCAGAATACAAACTGGAGGAGCCACTTTTCAGGAGAGATTATTTGATTCATTGAATGCAGTGTCTGCTGATTTGGTTTAACTTCAGTAATTCTCAAAACCATGACTTTTAATTCAACTGATTCTGTAGCGGACCCTCTTGGTTACCCTTGTGCATCCATGGCATGGGTTCTTTAACCCTCCCTCCCCCCTCCGCCTCCACAGACACACAGAAGGGGCAAATCCATTTCACCTAAACCTTCTCCAAATTTTACAACCGTTTACCAGTTTTATGATCAAACAGGGGAATGATAATGCTATTGTAACTCAAATTTTCACTGGTCACAAGTGAAAGGATTTGCTCCTGGAAATACCTAGTGACTTTAAAGCAAATCACCATTATTGTTTTACTTGCAAATAGCAATTATATTTAAAACCACTCCTTGATTCTCCACAAAACCATGCTTTAATTATGTTTTTAGTTTGGCCCACCCATGAAGAGTGAACAAATCTATTGTTTGTTATTAATACATAACACACTTTAACTTCTCTACAGAAATTACCATAACAACTTATTCTTTACTGAGCTAATAAACTCAAAAAGCATGTTCAGCATTGTGGTTACCAAATGCGTTACAGATGTTTGTCTTGTTCTGATTTTGTGTGTGTGTGTTTTATATATTTTCAATCTGAAAAATCGAAAAGAAAGCCTGATATATACATTTGATATAGAGTTTCTCATTTATAATGCCAAGTATATCCAAGCGCACAGAAGCATGAGTTTGAAAGAACATGTTATATTATCTCATGACACCCTCTATTAACAATGTTAGTTTGTTAGGAATTATATTTTAAATAGAACTGCAGAAGTGACAACCCATATTTTACTTAATATAATATTAAATAATATAATATTCTAAACATGATGACAACTCAAAGTTAAAAACCAAGAGATGCAGCCCCTAATTTCTTTTTCCACCTCTCAGTCAAATTAATAGGTGTTTCAACATGATCTCTGAACTTCTAAACATTATTCTGTAACTACTGGTTAAAAGGCAATCTGTGTTACTAGTAAGGAGTTGGAAAAGAATGGTGATTTGGCAGCCTGTTTGCCTTCTGGAAATGCCAAAGTAAAACTAACAAGAAAAAGATTTTTCAGAAGAAACATGTACAAACAAAGCTACATAGAATGGACAAAACATTTATTCTTGAACTCACATATGACAAGAGTCAATAAGTTTTCTAGTATCAAAAAAAATAACCCTTATAAATGGGAAAGAAAAATTGCATCACGCTATTTTGATGAACTTAGCCCTTAAAAATAAGCCTTCTATTTAAACTGGCACTGCCAAAAAATAAAATGTTATTTCATATTTGCCTTCTTTATTCAAATGGAAAGACTTTAAAATATGATCAAAAGTATTCTGTCTCTCTGTTTTAATACTGCTCTGTTTGTAGACTCATGTCTTCCTTTATTTTACTTTTGTAGGCTAGTGAGGTGGAAAGCAGGTGACATTTTACCTAGGCCTGAGGCTACTTTACCCTCTGACACTGCTGCTTGACTTTGTGCCTAGTGCCTGGCTACATCGTCATTATCAACTGCTAACATAATGGTGTAGATCTAATCTTATGCAGAGCTTCAATTTATAAATAAAAACATAATTTTGAAAAGCAAAATACGTGGACAGAGAGAGTATGATATTGCTTATGAACCCATACAGTTAATTGTAAGCAAATGTCTGTGAATATATATCACAGAATCACAGAATCGTAGGGGTTGGAAGGGACCTCGAGAGATCATCAGGTCCAACCCCCCTGCAAAAGCAGGCTCCCTAGCTCATATTGCACAGATAGGTGTCTAGATGGGTCTTGAATATCTCCAGAGATGGAGACTCCACAACCCCCCTGGGCAGCCTGTCCCAGGGCTCTGTCACCCTCATGGTGAAAAAGTTCTTCCTCATGTTGGTGCGGAACTTCCTGTGCTCCAATTTGCAGCCATTGCCCCTTGTCCTGTCTCCACAGACCACTGAAAAGGAGCTGGCCATTTCCCCCTGCATCCCATGCTTAAGATATTTATAGACATTAATAAGGTCCCCCCTTAGTCTTCTTTCCTCTAGGCTGAACAGTCCCAGCTCCCCCAGCCTTTCCTCATACGGGAGATGCTCCAGGCCCTTAATCATCTTTGTCGCCCTTCTCTGGACTCTCTCCAGGAGGTCCCTGTCTTTTTTAAACCAGGGAGCCCAGAACTGGACACAATACTCCAGGTGGGGCCTGATCAGGGCAGAGTAGAGGGGGAGGATCACCTCCTTTGACCTGCACCCCAGGATCCCATTGGCTCTCTTAGCCACCAGGGCACACTGCTGGCTCATGGCCAACCTGTCATCCACCAGGAACCCCAGGTCCTTCTCAGAGCTCCGCTCCAGCAGGTCATCCCCCAGCCTGTACTGATACAAGCGGTTATTCCTTCCCAGATGCAAGACTCTACACTTGCTTTTGTTGAATCTTACCTGGTTTCTCTCTGGCCAGGTTTCTAGCCTGTCCATTGAAACATTTAAAGTTTCAATGTACACGTGACTTAAACGTTTTTATTAAACTTTTATCACACTTCTGAGTCTGAAAAAATGGCTTTTTGTAAGGCTTTCTGTGAACCATTTTTAAATGGAAGACAAAACAAAATGGGGATTTCTCTAAAGTAATATTAAAATAATGCTATTTATTAGGTTAATTTAATTAGGAGAAAAACAAATAAGAAAATCATTGTCACCTACTGAAAATGTCAGATTAAATACCATAAAAACTAAGAGAAGAAACAAAACAGGTGGCTTTTCAAAGAAACCTTAATTCCTTGATTAAAAACAATCTTTTTCTATAGAAAGTTCCACTTAACGCAAAAACCGTGTTAAGCTGCAGCTCTGGATACCCACAAATATAACAGAAGCAAAAGCCTTATCTGCATTAGGGTTCTTAATATCTGTGTAGTCACAGTACTGCAACTGCTCTTGTAAAATAACACAAAAGCCTTGGTTTAAGGCATGGAGTAGATTAAACTCTGATGTCAGACATTACAGTGGGGGCTGAAAACTAAAAAAAAAAAAAGACAAGGCTAGAATAAGGTTTTTTTAAAAAAAAAATAAATCCCATACCAAAGCTTCTTTTGCAGTTCTAAGCCACTAATTGCTAACTAATTATTGTGAGGTGCCACACAATGAAGAGGAAAGCTAACAATCTCTTCTTGTTGATTGGGATTTGCAGGTTCAGTTCAAGTGTCTTTTCAGGTATGGTCAAAATCAGGTACGAATCTCTGAGGGAGGTACAGTTTAGCTAAAGAAAAGAAATACCAATGTCAAACTGCTTAAGCAGGCCTCTTGTTTTGAATATTGGTATTGGAGCCAAAACATTGTCTGTATGTCATTTCTAAATTCTACCCACTTGATTTCTTTGTTTTGTGGAGAAACAAGAAGCTGAAAAACAGGAAAGTTCACTTTGGGTACAAGGCTTATTTTCCACTTAAGCCTACAGGTCACAAATGAAGGGTTAAGTGAAACCAGGCTTTATTTTTCTCAATCTCTAAAATATATTAGACCACATTAAAATAGCTTATAATTTAAAGGAAAATTCCTTTAAAGCCTCTGAATATAAATGCTTTCACGGTGAATGGAAATGTACATAAAGACCACAGTATTCCAGTGCCAATACTGAAACGTATCTTCACCTGTTCCAAGATACTAAAGAAAAGCTCCAGCTTTTTCCAAATTCCAAAACTGAATCAGTTGACATATGGCTCAAAACCTAAGTTTTAAGGTACTAAACACCCTAACGTCAATTAAAGCAAACTGATAACTAGATATTTGATCCATAAACCTCTGCACATATTTCAAAAGCAAAGGGAAATATTTTTTTTGTTTCTTTTTCATCTCTTCTGGACGGACAAATAATATTCCTAAACTAGTTTCATATATTTCCATGAAATTCACAAAATTCAAATCACCCTTAAATAAAAACGTAGCGTTTTATACCATGACTGTTCAAACTGAAAAGCAAAGGTATTATTTTCTTCCAACAGAGCTGAAGGACAAAAGAGAGGAGAAAGCAGAACACAATAGCAGCAAAAGGAGAGCAGGTCATAAAAACCTATGAGAAAGTAAGAATATACAGAAAAGGGTGGCACAAGCAAGAAGTTATGAGGAATGAGGCAGAGAATAAGGAAAAGAAAATCAATCCCTTCAGCAGCAGGGCTGCTCATCATTCATAGTCATTCACCATGAAACTCACTCAGGCATTATGAAAAGAACTGAATGCCAAGTTGCCAAATCCCCTATTACTTAATTAGGATATTTTTGTTTGTTTGAAGATCCAGGTTTTGTATTTTAATAAGCAGCTTAGATTTAGGTTTTTTTAAAGGGCATTTCTAGCCCTCACCACAGTGCAGAAACATATGAGAACGTGATGTTGGATAGCACAAAAAGCAGAATGGGAGTGAAAAGAATAAAAACTCCCCTCAACATTTTTTTTCCAGATTAATTTATGACCCAGATTTCTGATTTTAAGGCCAGAAATCATTACGAAACACTCTAAAAATATGCACCTCCCACTGCTGCAAATAAAGCCTAAAATTCTCATGTGGCAGGTATATGTTTTAGCATGTTTGCTTTGAACGTTTGATACTATCTTCCTCCAATGTCTATGGAAATTGCTGTTTTCTGAAGCTGTTAATAACCCAAGAAAAAATTGCGACATTAATAAAACTACAAAAACAAAGCAGGAATGGCACACTTGCCTGAGTGCATCTGAGAGGCAAGGACATGGACATTGCTGCTACTCACCAAAAAGACCTAACTTTTATCCTAACGTTTATCCACAGCATAAGTGCTAATGCCATCCGTCATGCCTCTTAACATCAACGGTTCGTTGTTGTTTAGCAATGCAGAAGTACATGCCATGTAACCAGAGCCAGCTGGGCAAAAGCTACATCTCAAGCAAACAGTGCCAACAGCGAGGGAGCTGCAGTCAGGAGTCAGCCACCTCCTTGGAACATATGCATTTATATCTCTTTGCAGCTGAATACTAACCACCTTCCTCAAACTCAAGCAGCCAGCAAGAGAGGTGTTTATGTTCAGGCCTCAATTAATGAAACCACTATCAGGAACTGGTAACAAATGGAAAAAATATGCTTGCACGAGTTCTTCTAGGGCAATGACTAATTAGGCTTTTCCAGCACTGCTCTGCTGCTCAAAGCGTGTGTGGTGAGCTTCTGCTGGCACTGACTTTTTTTGTGAGTACTGGGATTTGTTCTTCTCATTCTGAACTGAACTCTCATAGATTTGGTGCTTTTGGGGTGCCATGCAAAAGCTGGTTTAGCCTGAGAGATGAAAATAGCTTTTGGTAAATGTTTAACACTATGAATCTGTTGTCTATATGCATTGATACAGTATTTGTTGAAACTTTTAAAGTTCTGGTGTCTTTTTACTATTTCAATATAAACTAATAACACCTAAGAAACCAAGGCAGCTGAATAATTTGCTTTTCTGACACATTATGAAAAAATAATAATTATATTCTTCAAACAGGTAAGCTGCCATTTCAGCAAAGGCTTCTGGAAATACACTGTACCTGAACAAGTGAAAAAGGTTGGAAAGAAGTACTGGTTTAGATTTTTATAGTGCAAAAAGCTATTGGGAGCAATTCAAAACCTGACCCAAGCATGGACTGTATCAGCGTAGCTTTGCCCTTTTTGCCTTTTGCTGTGTGTAGTGTAAAACCTTTCAGTGATAAATAAGAGCTTTATGAGAAGACAGTGATTACATGAATCCAGATAAAAGTATCTAGCTGTTCTTTATATGTAGAACTTGTTAAAGTTACAAAAAAACCCAAACAATCACATTCTAGTTATACCTCACATGAGGTGAACATGAAATGGCCTAACAAGTTTTAGCCCAAGCTGAGACATTAGCTTTCAAATATAATTCTGGAAAAACAAAGTTTGATCTCACAAGTGAATTCCATTCATAAACTGTTCTTATTCACCTAAGACCATGTTTCTCTTCTGAGATTACTGAGGAAACCCACAGTCTGTACACATATTCATCAGTTCAGTTATGATTTATAGACTGTGCATAATAGAAAGATTTGACTCATAAGCAGACTTTCAAAAACCATCAGTCAACATGTACAATAAAAAAAAAGTTAAGGTAAAAAATTTTAGGCTGGTCTCCCTGTGTGCAAAAGTATTCTTCCTCTTCCCTTCCTAATACAGAACACAGTCCACTGCCAACTGCTCAGGACTAAAACTTTACTTCAGCAATCACTCCTGGAAGTTCTTGACTCCATGAGGATAGGTAAACTTTTGCTTATTTTGATGATATCAACAAGCTTAAGATGCTCTGTACCTAAAAACCAAACCTTGAGTGGTCAAAGTATCACTCCTAATGCTATTTAATTATTTACTGAAGAACCAGCTAAGTGCAAAGAAAGGACACATGAGACAGCTTTACTTCTTGAATTTTTATGTCTTGAAATGCCAGTATTTGGTGTTTGCCTCTAGAAAATCAGCTAACTTTCTGGTCTTCCCTGTGTATCAACCATAAACCAGCAAATATTACTGAAAACTTCCATCAGTTTCTTGACACTTACCCTTCCATATCTGTTAGCATAGGACCCTGTAAGCAAGGAATGGAAAATGATGATTGTCTCATCCAAATCCCAAATGAATACTCTCTGTAAAAAGAGAATCAAATCAATGTGTTCCTCTGTGAAGCCGATACTTGAAATGGAAAGTTAAAACTTGAATCAGTAAGCGCACAAATGAGAAAATTGTATTGAAATGGTTATGTATTAAAACCATAGTTTCTTTGTCATTTGTTTTCAGAACTAACAATTTTTTTCCAGAATCGGGTAATACAATCTGTTAGCTTTTTACTACAATTGCTATTATATCAAATTATTCTATTAGAATAGAATTATAGTTATTGTCAAATACACACAGAAAATGAGATTGTACAATGTATTATTTTAAAGCCAGATGTGAGATAGAAACTGAAATAAATTAAAAGAAGCCTCTGAAAATTAAATCTTTGGGGTTTGAATTCTGTATTTCTACAAGTCTGACAAAACACAGTTCACATAACTGCTCTTGAAAATTACCTTAAAACCAAAATAAAGCAAATTCCTGCTAAGCACTTAAATCTCCTTAATCTATGTTCACTTTTAATGGATTTTAGGCACGTGAACAAAGAAATTTAGGAACTTAGATGCTGCATGTGTAAGAATTTATGGCATCAGTAAATAATTCTTTTGCTTACAGTCAATGGAAAATATGTGTTTTAAATTTGTCCTCTGACCACATACAAAATGATATTTTAATGAAAAATAAAGTGTTCAAATGCAAGTATTTTAAATCATGGTGAGATTGTATTTCCCATGATGAGAAATGGGCTAAGCTTTTGGAAAGGAAAAGTAATGCAGTGAGGACACTTCTAGCAGTGGTCTGTCATTGGAGATGTGTTCTCAGCACAAAGTATGGGCCACTGGGAAGAACGTGAACACAAGAGAACAAAACCCACTATTGTGCTAGAAGTGTCTCCTGTCCAAACGTAAACCTCTCTTTGACTTTATAAAAGCTTGCACTGCTTTTTTTTTTTCTTTTTGAATCCATAAGAAAAAGAAACTCCCAGAATTTTTGAAAAAAAGTATTTTTCATGAAGACAGTTCTTTAGAAGAAAAAGTCTATCTTCTACAAAAATAATGTTGGGGAAAAAAATTGATAATACTTCTCTGTGCAAAATAATTACAAAAGTAGAGTCTGTAACAGTCAAAGACATCTAATATAATGTACCTCTAGATCAGAGTCGGGTGGTGGTGAAGGATTATTGTTTCTTCTGCCACGGCCACGTGATTTCCCATCTGAACTACGACGTAATCTATCTGAATCTGAATCTTTAATGGGTGTTGATGGACTGTGGATTGTACTGTATTCTGCTGCAGTAAAGAAACAACAGTTTAAACTTCAAAATGTTCAACTTACTTGCATTTTACATGTGACACTAAAACCAGGTCATTTACCAAAGAGTCCTAACTTAAATAATTAAATCTACAATGATGAGCGTCAATACTGACAGATAAATTTATTAAACTGAGTTACATGTAAAAAGTAAACAAAAAAAATCTTAATTCCTTCAAATCACAGAGAAGATTATATTCCTTTAGAGATAAAATTAAACTAAATGAACAACTTCAAGGGAGCCCAAGTTTTTTTAAAGAACACTGATTTAATTCTAAGTTTTCAAACATGCTTTAAGATAACCATTATGGTAACTTGTAAGAAAAAAAATAATCCAGGTGGGAAAAAAACCCAAACCTGTATAGAAAATGGAAACTTCTCAAAAGACACTTATAGATTGCTACTTTTCATGCAGATGAACATGGTTATTTGTAAATATGGCATAGAGTCCTTATTTTCCCAGGGTAAGTTAAATTAGTAAGTTTTAAATATGCATCAACTATGGAGATGAAATTTATAGTACTTTTCACAGGCCTACTCAACATTGAATTTCTCCAAAGAGTATCTTCAAGACAGGATACAATTCTTAATTATTATGCTTCAGCAAAATTTATGTACAAAAATATTTACTGTTGTTGAACAAGTAAAAAAGCATAATGATTCACATATGAAGAACAACAAAGTTTTCCTAAAACATGCTAGTTGGAAAATGTTTTGATATTCTTAACATCCATAGACTCAATAACAGTGAAGTCCTTGAACATTAACAGAGAAGACACCCAGCACAAATTATCATTCCTAACTCATTTAACCAGAAGTACCATACTCCTCAGAAATGCAACAGCACATTTTAAAATCTGTTTTCATTACTTCTTTTCACAGTCTTAAGTTCACAGAGAGAAGAATTTTTTTTCCCTAAAAAAACCCTACTTTTGTGAAGGCAGCTGAAATTTTCCGCATCTGGCATATTTATCCATTTCACTTCTCAGTTAACATTAATTACTCTTTAGAGTTTGGTGGATGTGGATAGTTGTATCAATATTAATTTTCTTTTTAATCAGCCTAGACCATGGCATTCCAGTTTGAACAGACAGGTATACTTCTCACATAAGTGACTCTTTCTCCTACAAAAACATCCTGTTGAGGTCAAAGGTTAGATTAAGGAGGAGACTGTGGACATCTGTGTAACACTACATACAATTACTCAAAATAATAATGGTTGATTGTTCTGAATGAAAGAAAAAGGTCTTGTAATTCTGATGTTCAGCCTTCAAATCCACACTTACTGGAAAGCAGTATATATATCATATATTTCACATTATACTTTTACCTAACTATCTCAGACTACAATAAACAAAGCAGAATGACAAATTAAAATGTAACTCTAGGTTAAAAAAAAAAATCTTCAAAAGAGACTAGACCTATACCTAAAAACGTGATTCTGTGTATATGCCAAAAAAGAATTATCCAGCCATGTCAGTCTATACAACTAAAGACAGAAGTTTAAATGTTGAAGATCTACATTCCAATATTATGTATTTTTCCTATGTCAATGTACACTTCATTGACAATATTTATTTAAACTATTTGGACTTTGAATACTGATTACTTTTTTCACCTACTGCTCTTGAACATAAATAAGAAATCACAGCTCAACCACTACAACTTTTCCCAACCTTTTAAATAAGTTTATCTGCTACACAATATTATTATCATTATAAATACATTTTAAAAAAGATAAAAAATAATGCACAAAAGCCTTTAAATAAATCATAACCGGGTAAAATAAACAGAGTGAATTTCTTCAATAGGCATATTGCTGAACGATGTTTTAAATATGTGCTCTACAATTCAGACATAATGAGCAATTAGGCTTCCTACCGACTACTTTAAATTAGGGTTGCTCTTGGTCTCTGACAATAGTTTTAGGAGTTTGGCTTCAGATTCCAGTTTTTCAAATTCTCTCATCATACACCTAAAAACCTAAAAGTAGTAAGCTTGGAGTAGTAATAGTAACACTAAAAAATTAGGGAACAGATAGCATCGTAAAAGTATAAACAAAACTTCATGACAAATAAAACCAAGTGTACCTAAAAGAGTGAGCATGCAGAGCAGAGCATGGTGAGGGCAGGGAAGAAAGTCTGTTTGTAAGTTCCATCCAGCTTTCCATCTTTGCAAACACCTTCATTTACATACACAGCATTCAAAATTTCAAACACAGGGCTGCAGGTTTGGGTGGATGCTCATTTCCATCTCCCCTTTACACGTAAAAATTACCTGTCTGGATGGGCCAGACTCTCGCCTGTCAGAAAGGCTACCTCAGGACCACAAAGGTGGCTTGGCACACCTTAGCCCACCCTTCTTGCTACCACTCCACCTGCATCATTCCCAAGAGAGATTTGTCTGTCTTGCTGTTGTGGATCTCTCCAGGAAATCCATTCCGAGGCGTTAACAGCCATGCCATTAGAAACAGAACATACAACTTCAGCATTGATTACAGCAATATAAATTCAATCTGTGAAAGCAGGGAAAAAAATTATTCCCTTCATTCTGTTTGCATGCATTTGAAGACTGTTCGCAGTTCCCCTTTATTGTTAGGTTAACCCTTCCCTGACAATCCTCTTGTCTAGGTTCTGATTATCGCTCTCTGTAGTAACTCCAAACTGGACACAGTAATCCAAAGCAAAGTCAAGCAAAACTTCACTTCCTGTTTCCTGCAGGCTACCCTCCCTGGACACCATTTGGCAGGAGACAATTTGCATTTTCAGCAATATTTTTAATAAATATTAGTTCCAGGATCTCTAGATCATCTTCCAAGGAGAAAGCAACACCTAACTGGTTGATTCTCAAAGACCTGATCAAATATTGCACATGAACTAAATACACAAAATTGCTAACACCTGGAGCTTCTGGGCCTACTCAGGAGATCAGTCTGTTATGAACAGCATGACAGATGGCAGTAACCAATAGGGAGAAACATGACATCGTGTGCAAGAATAATTCCACGTACATAAAGGGAAACCACAGCATGTGCCTTTTTGGATTAAAGCTGTTTGATGGGACAGCCTCTGTGTACACGGCTGAGTTGCCAGCTCCCTGTCCAATGGTCACTCTCAGGTCCTCATAAGGAAACTCAATTAAAGAATCCAGTGCCCAGCTAAGCCCTGAGCCTTGACAAGCACAAGCCCTAACAAATTCTGGAGCAAGAAAAACAACAGTGGCTGAGGGTACTCAGTGTGACACTAATATTTGCAGTACTGAGAGTGGTCCGCAGGGAAAGGTAGAGCCTAGAAGGAGCTGCCAACATTCCCCATCCCACATTTGTGCAGTTCATCATTCCTGCCTAAATGTATACCTCACACCTGCTCCTATTCAGATCACATCTCCATTTTTTGAGTTCTCATCCTGTCTCCAAAGAACTTGCAGCCCCTCTCAGCATGGTGTCATCTACATATTTAATAGGCAAACACATTCTGTTCCGTCATCTAAATGATTAATGAAAATGCGGTCTGGTGCTAGGCCCAAGACAGACACTGAGGAATGCTGCTGTAGCCATCCATCTATTTTAACAGTGAGCTCTCAGTGACTTCTCTCTGGACGCGGTTTCCCAAACAGCTTTATATCATTCTGCTGTAGTTTCTGCTGGATTGCTTTAGCCTAGTTTGCTTATAAGATTTTAAAGTGAGAAGATTTACCTGTCAGGGCAGCGTAAGCTCTGAAGTCAAACCACAGAGACACAAAATATGTTACTCTTACACCCATTATTTTACATTAATTCTATGTTCGTAGGAGGTTAATTTGTTCAACCTCAGCTGACTTCATACTACCAGACGCCTTGTAATATTAGCCAAGGGAAATGATGATGTTTCTAAGGCACTGAATTTAATTTTATCCTGTTCTTGAGTATCACAAACACAGGGAGGTGCAGGAGAAAACCCAGCCTGCCACAAAATCGTGAGCAAAAAAAAGGGTGAGAGGGTGAGGATGAGCTCTCCACTGCCTGTCTCAATACTAAAGCAAGATCACCAAAGGAACCTGGCTGCAGCCAGGTGGAACACAAGAAGTTCAGATAAAAGCTAGGAGATTTGTGGTACGTTTTGCTGAAAGATGCCAGGCTCCCAAAAAATTAGAAGGGTTCATGGGGAGCCTGAAGTTATCCCTTGAATAGTTGCACTGAGGGACGCTACAGCCATGCCACATTAGAGTCTGTGGGATGAAACAAGTGGTGGCAACAACCTCAGGCTTCACTGCCTGTTTCAGTGTAGGTCCTGCCTGATCTAATCTCCTGAGCATCCTCAGTAGGGACTGGAGAAATTAGGAACTGTCCTGGAGGACACCTTCCAAGTTAGTTTTGTCTGGAAGGATTCCAGCCAGGTGCTCTAGGACTGCTGTGCTGAGCCAAAGCTCTGTTTCAAAACAGAACCCTGCTCCAAATTAAAATCTTAATCTAGGCACACCCTAAACATACAAAACCCAGCAGCTTTGGAAGCCCCCTGAGACAAAAGTACCTGGAAGCTATAAGAGTGCTTATGGCAAGTCTTACAAAATTTAGCCTGTCCTTGTTGCTGCCAGGGTGTCTGCTGATGGCCACTGCAGCAGGCAGGGTACAGGGCCAATTGATCCATCAGTTCGGACCACTACAGCCACTTCAGACAGTTATTCTTCTGCATCCATTAACAGACACATAATTTTAGATCTCTCTGCTATGACATCTCTCTGCACTCTACCCTGGCAGACACTAAAAGTTACAGCTTGTTTCCCCTTCACACCGAGTTCCCTCATCCAAATCTTGAACGAGTGGAACAGACTCAAGCTTGACTTCTCTAGTCAGTCAGAAGAACATTTTAAACACAGACTCTATAAATGTACACCTCCTGTTCCAGGTGTGACTGGTTAGTTACACCACTCCCCTGGTAGTAACCCTTGCAGTGTATGGTGTCACCATACCAGAAAAAAACTACACATAACTGTGAGGAATAAAATGTTTTTACATTCGGTTTACCCAAAATACATGAACCATACTATAGCATTCTCCTATGCTTCAAGACACTGTATTGTTGCAGCTTGACATAATGCTTCATAAGCATATACTTCCCCATTATACATCATTAGGCTGCCCAGGGCGGGTGTGGAGTCTCTTTCTCTGGAGATATTCAAGACACGTCTGGACGCCTACCTGTGCGACCTGTCCTAGGGAACCTGCTTTGGCAGGGGGGTTGGACTTGATGATCTCTGGAGGTCCCTTCTAACCCCAATGATTCTAGGATTCTGGGATCATTGCAGGCAGTTTTGATGGTTCTGTCACAGAGGACACTTTTCCATCACCTCATAAATAAGAATACTTTGATTACTTATGAATAGACAATATAGCCAGAGATACCATTCACAACACTAAATTCTGTAATTCTGTTTGTTATGAAAACCCCCTCTAAGTAACCGGGGTATTGTCTTCCTATTGATTTTAATGTACTATACAGTAACAGTACCAAATGATAAATTGGAAAACAGCTGTCCCAGAAATCCCAAATCAAGTCTATCTCTGGACTGACCAGTAAGTAAATCCAACTGGCAACTGTGTGGGTAGAGCTCTCGCTGTTGACAAAGGTATTGTAAATGTCATCAGACTTTTTCCCTAGGACACTGAAAGGTTATGCAAAAAAGAGTAAATGCACATTATCAAAGTAATCATATCTCATGTCACAATGTAAATCAGGTGAATCAGATGGGCCTAGGATACCTAGCATAGTCAAATGTCTCTGCAAGTAGGTATGTACAAATATTTTCCATTTAGATTGTGCCTAGATTAATGGTCTCCTCTCAAATAGTACACTTAATTTTGAATAAAGACTTGAACTTCTCTAGCCATTGTTGTTTCAACTTCTGAACACCAAAATAAAAATACATATACAGGTAGTTTGAATACATCAGTCTCATGTTATGTCTTCCTTTGCTGGACGAGGATCAAAAAATGCAGCAGAATCACATAGGCATCTGAGGATTTTTTTTTTCACTTCTCTATAAAAAATATGACTACTACATTAGTCGTAAATTACTAAAAGTACTAAATAAGTATTGCATAAAATATAATAATGACTGCTGAGGGGATCACAGAAGGACATCTTTAGTGCTGTTCTGACAAAACGTCAAAATCTTCACCCTAATAAATGTATCTACTCCTTGAGGAGTATGGTGATACTCATAAACTTGACAGAAACCCTCACTAGTCTGTTAAAAGCATTGGCAAAAATTACTATTTATTTCAAGGCTTGGGTGAACTAATGGCAAATCTTATATGTAATAGCATACATTAACTATGTATGACAACAACTATATTAACAAGCCTTACAGTGGGCAAGAATTTTTCTCCAACATTCAGTGTTGAGGAAAAAGAGATGAAGCTATCCCATGGACAGGTAGTACCTGTCTCCATTTCTTACTTATTATTTATGCTTTCAAACATTTTGAAATTAATTATTTTTAATCCTACTAAAATCAATGATTTATCTATTTTTAAAAGTGCATCAAGTTTTTAGCCTCCACATATTTTGTGACAGTGAGTCAGGCTATGTGTTGTTGGATGCAAGACGAGAGTTAAATGTTGAACTTCATTAAGCTAAAAACAGAACAACCATTATCAGAAAACCAAAAGCAGTGCTCTGCTTTGCCATTCATTATAGCATTCAATGACATTTCTCTTTTTACAGAATTTTCATTGAGTTTCCTTCTTATACAAATATATACTCTAGATTTACTCTTCATTTATATTTATGAAAAAGAGCAAATTTGAGAACACCAATAATGTACTGCAAAACCAGCAGTATTTCTTTCCATACGGGTATTAGCGAAAAGTTGCCTATATAGTCTATTTGTTCTGTTTCACTTTCCTGTCTCTAATTTATTGTTATGAAACCTGATAAGGAGAAACTGTTAAAGTAGCTTTCCCTTTTGCAGTACTAAATGTGATATAGTGTTCAAGGAAAAAGAAGTTTAGTCTTTAAGAGCAAAATGGTGACCCATGGCTGAGAACAATTTTTGTTGGCTAGCACAGCCCTTGTGGGGTTTGTAATATGCACTGTGAAGTATGTGAGTAATATTAAAAAAAACCCCAAACCTTCCAGTAATATTTTAAACATACTTATTGCAGAAACCAAGAAAACTGAAAGAGATCAAATCCCAAGAACAATGCAAGTCTCTCTTGTGAGAAACACTGTTTAATACATTATAAATACAGTATCAGATGAAATAAAGAATAAATTTGGCTTTGTTGAATGGATTTCTAAACAAAAAAATTCACAGGTCAAGAATTCTTTGTTACCAGCAGTGGTGACAGAGATGAACTATTCCAAGGGAAAATTATTAAAGCTTTAGAAAAAGTAGTAATTTTCTACATCAACTCTTAGAAATCCATGTTATGAATGTTCCTCTAATTATTTTACAACATGAAGGCAGGCATAATAGATTGAGACAAAACTCCATCCATCCAGGATAAATTTCAACACTGGCCAACAGCAGCTGACTATGTGAGAGAGTATAAAAAGGACAGACATACACACAATACTAATTCCTCCACTGTCTCCAGTGATTTTTTTGTGTCAGGATTTTCTCAAATTTATGTCAGTGTTTGTGTAAAAGCAGTCTTTGAGTTTGTATAAGCAATGTTTGAGCTGGCATAAACTTTTTGCATCTACAACATCCTGCAGCAAGGAGCTGTACCACCTACCTACATGAAATACTTCCTTTTGTGCACTCTGAACCTGCTTCAATGAATTTGGAAGAGAGAATGAGTTTTTTCTCACTAGTCCACTTGCATTTTTTAAAATAATTTTAATTATTATTACCTCTCTTACATACAACAGCTCATGAAAAAACAGCACGTCGTTGTTCATCCCTGGGATAATCTACTCATGTATGGACTGATAGCTCACCCTAGAAGGGCCCTAATATTCTAGTGTTACTCTGATGAAAAACGTTTTCTTCTGTAAAGCAAAAGTTAGAATTCTACAAGTGGAAGAAGACTTGAAAATTCTCACTTTTGTACCGAAACAAAATTTCCAACAAAATCTGAAGCAAAACACACATTAAAAATGTAGGATGTCATACTGAGATTGTTTTGTTTCATTTCATAATTTTCTGACTATGTCACTAGAAAAATACAACCTCCTGTTGACAAGGAAATCACATTCATTTGTATGTCTGATTTGTGGAGACAGGATCTATCAGCCTCTGTGCAATCAACAGGTTTTCTCATGACTGATGTAGAAGAAGTTTTCAGATCCACAAAGAAGAAACACTGAACATGGAAAATCTCAGGTTCTTCTGCAACAATCCCTGGACATTCAGGATTGCAAAGCAAAAACATGCATATTTAACTAAGAACTGTAGGAAACCATAAAAGGATTATTTTATATTTGGACAAGGAATTAAACATACTTTAAGTGAAATTATCTGAGCTTTCTGAGTCTGCAAAACTCTACTAAAAATGTCACAAGAGCACATAATTACTTTCTCTCTTTTCACATGTTTCTTACCAGACTCTTCTGTTTCACTTACTGGACCAAATTCATAGGAACCACCTATGTCTGTCAAATTATTCTGGTGCCTCTGTAAAGTCTGAAGGCTGTTCTGTGCTTTTCCTGGCATGGTTCAGAACCGCACAGATTACATGGCTTTTTTAAATATAGAAGATGTCTACGGATATCAGATCCAGTAAGAATAGCTGCAATTCAACAGCTGGAACCCATCCTACTAAAGGGGTACAGTAGCCTGCACTGCTCCCCACCATCCCTCATATGCAGTAGTCCAGTTGTGGTAGAGAATCAACAGCCTAACTTGACCAGACGTAGCAAAACCTCCCAGAGAAATGTGACTAGGTTAGTTTGCTCCTTTGTTCTGTGTTTTTCAATTTCAAACTTCCCTCTAATATGCCTTTCACTTGTTCCCAACTCCACAAGAACTCCCTTGCTCCATACTGACCCCCCGTTCCTGTGACCATAACCTTGCTTTCTCTTCCAAGCACACCATGTATGAGCTTTGCAATAAACCTCAGCATGAAGAAAGTGAAAAAAATAGTACTGCCCAAGGGGAAATGGCAGGCACAGCACTGGATTTACTGACTGGTTCTTGCTTCCCTTCTACTAGGGCTGAAGGTTTGTGATGCAGCAAAAGGTTCTCACCTTATTTTAACTTATGAAGCCAATACAGGTCTATCAGCCACCTTAAACTGTTCTCATACCAGTGGAGTGGCTTTGGCACCTCAGGATTAAGACTGCAGATAAACTGAACTCATCTCTCTCCGCTCAATACAGAATGAGTTTAAACAGGCTTGATCCATCCTAACTTAAATGTGTAAAGTTAAATGGAGAAATCTGGGTCTAGCCCTATACCTTCTGCCAACTGCAACTGTGTTGGTGAAGTGGAACAGAAAGATGATTTCCATTAGCTCCTTCTAATAGAGAGTGGCCCACAGCAGGTAGTTTCCTAAATATGCGCCTGCCTGTGGCACAGGCAATCAGCCCAAGCTAACCCCATATCTACAATAAGACATTACTTGCAAACCATTTGAAGGACCTTTTTCAGAACTGTTAAACCAGTGACATAAATATCTCAGGGAAAGAGACGGCAGTCCCAGCAATGCCAGAGAAGGTGTGCAGATGTCCAAGGAATGGCTATGTCTAAGCACGCAGTGGTAGGGCACCCATGGATGTACAGCTTTCAATACAGGGAATCATAAACAAGAAGAGGGCTTAGGTGTAGAACCCATCCATGTTTCAAATTTTTAGACAAAACTATCTTAACAAGAGTGTGGAAGATTTGAGGGAGAAAACAACTTAAAAAGGAACTGATAGATAAGTCCTGTTCAGGCTTCCTGAGCACGGAAGACTATTTAAATAGGAAGGCAAGCTTTAAGACACTAAGTTTGAGCTTGGGAAAATACATATCTCCTCTCTCAATATATGTGTTCACTGTTGCTTTTAGGAAGTATCAACTACTTTAAACAAATACATGCAAAGGTTTTGAAAAAGATCAAGACCCAGATGATACAACAAATCAATTTTAGTAGCTTGATAAAAACTAAAACTTGATTACATTGGGGGGGTGAGGTGGTCTAATATGAACTGCTTCCAACTTTAAAATAAAATTTAAAAATCACACAAGGAAACAAAACCAAAAAATAAAAACAATGTGAAAAGCCAAGTCATTATGTAGAGTCCAGTACACGGCCATATATTCTAAAAGGTGCAGACTGCAATATGCATTCATATATTTAGATAAATTTCTTTCACAAATACACTGATCACACACATGTGATCTCGTGTATATAAACACACATTAGCTGTATTTTCTTCCCTACCTTACTTTCAGCAAATATACCAGAAGACACACCACAGCATACATTTTCTTTAGGTACACACTCATGCAGAAAAGCAACGGAGTACTACCAAATTATAGTAAAGCTCACACTGCACACGCAAGTACCATCATGTATTTAATGAAAACAAAAACAACTTCCCCCAACAAAACTCCAAAACAAAACCACCTGAGAAAATTGCCAAATCATAGTTGATTTTTTACCACATTGCTGAGAACATACATCTGCAACCTCAGACTTTCCCTCTGACAGGTTTCAAACTTCTGCCATCTACTAACTACTGACACACTTGAACTGCTAAAAAATGTTTCAGATTTTTTAAAATAAAAAATGGGAAAAGTATTTTTCACCCTTCACTTCCAAAACCAGCTGGAGCAGTTTGGCATAAATGTTCAAAAAATATCTCAACTGGCAAAGGACTGCCAAATTCCAGCAAGAAAGGTAAAACGACTGGGAAAAAGGACAAGCCACTGAAAATCTTTTCTTAAAATGGAAACACTTGTGCAATTTCAACTCCCCATTACAAGCATTATTATGTTCTCTGAAAGTGAAAAACACAAAAGCTCTCTTTCAAGTGGACAGTTGGGCTACGGTCTGAAGGCCTCTCAATTTCAGTCTTAGGAAAAATCAAAGGAGTTTATCTTGATGAAGACAGAGCTTAAAAGCATCAGGTTCTGGTTTAGTGTAAAGACCTTTCCCTACCCTGCAATTTTTCACACAAGCATTTTACAAATAAATACAAACAACTTGTATTTTGTACAAGCTTTAAACTTTTACTGATCCCAGATCTTCTTTAGTCTATTTTCTGTTAGAATCTGTGCAAGACGTGCCACAGGCTGAGGATTAAAAAATAATAAAAAAAAATCGACGACTATACACAAAACAAAAAAATCCAATTCAACCTCCTTTCAACTTACAAAAACGTGCCTCGTAGGGACCATAAAATCCATGTAATTACCTGCTGCAGGATCTGTAACCGCTTGACTGGTGATGCCAGATGGTGGTTCTTGAAGCTGGTATGTTGCATTTGTGGAGGGTGTCGTTGGGCTGGTGTTGCTGTTTGTCATGTAATGCGAAGGATATGGTGAGCTATTATAATACTGTGCATATTGGCCCTGGCCAAAACTGGGATAAGAGGGATATTCCTGCAAGACAAAAAAGCAACTGAATAGTCCATCAAAGTTTTGCTACTTTTTAGTATAAATTCCAAAATATAACTACAAACACATGTCAGATTTTCAGCACGTATGCTTCCTGGACTGGATGCAGCAGGACCTAAAACTGTGAGGCAGTAAAATGAAATCTAAATTACCCATAGTTTAGTATGTCTTCTCATACAAATAGTTTATTAGGCACACTACTGAAGATGTGTGAATAAAAACATCAAACTCAATTAGTTCTATTATTGGAAGATGATGAATTGAAGAAAAAATATTTATAAACATTACTTTAACTTGAAATTATGCTAATTGCATTCAAAAAGCTATTTAAGGGTTACATTTTTTCAGTGTATGAGAATTCTAAGTTTGCCAAAGTTTCCTTGACTCATATTTACAAATTTACCTGCTGTGAACTATTAAATCCAGTAGAATTCGTGAGTGAATTATTTCCTGCATATATTCCTGATGATGTTGTAAAACTGCTGCCTGAAATGAAATGAAAAATTATGTGAATTACTAAAACACAGTATCAGAAAATAACTTCCATCGTACGATTATATCATAAGGGTATGGCTTATTTGTAATATTTCCCATATGTTGACTGATTTGGTTGTCATCAGCTCTGTAACATGTTAATATAGGGAAAGTGATAATTCATTGTTCCTACACCCCGTGTTTCATTGTTGCAATAAAGAGAAAAACTTGAGATTTAGATAGGAATTTGGAGCCACATCAGACTGAATATTAGGCTATCCCACCTCTCTGAATAGTTCCCAGTGTTGCGGAAGTAATGAGGGTTTCTTCACTTTCAGGGCTTTTTGTTGTACAATAACTGCAAGCCTTGTCCCAGGACATGCCGTCATTGAAACACACTGGCTCTGCTTCTCCTATTGCCTTNAGTGCCTGAAGGAGTAGCAAAAGCTGTAACTCCCTGCTTTGAACAGTTCAGCCCAATGGTGAACTAATCGATCGTAGACAGCCTTGGGCTGCAAACCTTTTTTCTTCTTTTTAGATAGAGCCTATCAGGCACGACACAAGGGGAAAAAGTACCTCTCTGAGAAGGGAAGCCCAAGATTGAACTCAGCACAGAGACTGAATTACCGCCTCACTTTCCCTCCCCTTCTCACCTCACCAAAAATAGACAGATGGGGCTCTTGTTTAATACCTAACCTGAGAAGCTCTTTCCACTAAAAGGGCAGCAACCCCCTTTCAGCTGTTTTGCCCTTGCTGGTTATAACCTGGGAGTGACACAGCCACCAGCTGAGACATATGGATGCACAGGGTGAAGCTACATAAGCCCCCAGAAAGTCTGTAATGAGGCAACCTATTGAACTTGTCCAGCAGGAGAGCACCAGCCAGCGAGGAGCTCGCATTAAAGCATGTGGGTTGTTTACAGCCTTCCTCGCCACCGAAACCCGCCTTAGTGCAAAGATATACCAAGACCTTGGGAGCAAAAGCTTGCAGGTGAGCCGAGGAGGCAAGGAGGGATGGAAATCAACAGGGAGCCAGGGGTACAGATACACCAACCCTCTCATGTACCCAAAGCAACTCAATTAACAACCAAACCTTATGCAGCGGTTACTCATTGGGAAAAGTGACATTTCTTGCAACTCCAAACAGCGAGGAATGCAGGCAGGGCTGCATGCTTAGCACAACCCCTGAAGGGGCATTTCTGAGCTATTCACTTTTTTTAAACAGAAAAACAAAACCCAAACCCAAATCAATAGGTATTCTAGCTATACAAAGTCAGAAGGAAAGCTATTTAAATGCTTTGATTGCAAAAGTTACTAAAAACGTGCACTAGTTAAGCCTCAAAGTAGATGTGGAATATGCCTAACAGCAGCGGGAGTAAAAGATGAAGGTTAAACTTAAAGTGTGACAATGACTGTAAACATTTCTCTTGTATTTGCTATTAGTGCAAAAGCTCTGTGGTTGTTGATAGATGCTACTAATCCCGTGAACTAAAATCAGATTACTTCAGCAGAAGAGTTGACATCCAAGTTTCGCAGATAGTACAGATAAACAGTACTAATGAGAAAAACATGTTGTTTTAAATTTAATTTAAAATTGGAAAACAGATGTTATTTTTTATTATAACAAACCCCAGAGCCAAAATACAGCTGAAAAATATTTTAAATTGCAAAACTTTGAAATGCTATTTTATTTCTAAGAGTGCTTTGGCTGGAAGAATGTAAGTCACTGTGTCTCTTTATTTCTGTAGTTATTTCTGAGTGATTCAGTAATATGTTCAAACACAAGCTTTATAGGTGTGTGGTTTGAACCATTCGGAAAAGATATAAAAGGACTCTCATAAATGAAGAAAAAAACCCACAAAACTTTTTTGAGGAATACGTTATCTTTCCACCGAAAGTCTGGCAAATAATTTGCAAGAGCAAATGAGAAAAGTAATTACGTGCCAGTCAGCATCTCTCCCTCTCAGACAAAGACACACACACATACTAACATGCAGATATCTCTCTTTCATCTCATGGTCAGCATGGAGGAGGGGTAGGGGTCTCCTAGACCGTAACAAACATGAAGCAGGTTTCTCAGAAAAAGCTCTGTGGGCCACCCAGAACTACTGACCTAAAGTTGTTTTTAAAATACTCCATTTTTGCCATTTGTTTTTCAAATAATTGACCACAGCATGGAATAGAGCTGTTGCTCTTGCCTTAGCCAAACACAAAAATAAGAATCTCTACGAAATGCTTGAGATTTACTGCCACAAGTTGGCCAGCTACGTAGCTTTAAAATGTGATAAAAGCTGTAAATTGCAGGTCAAAGGTCTATTTTGCAAAGAGCATGGACCCACATTAAAGCTGGGAATCCCAGTCAGCGTCGGAAGACAGCCGGACCCTGCTGGGACCAGGGCGCGGGCTCCAGGCACGGGGCTTGGCCCCGTGCTGCCGCGAGGCTCAGGATGTGGTCCTCCCCTGTGTATTGGCCACAGAAGCCCATTTGCTTTCCTAGCTCAGTCTCCTTGCCATGGGCTATGTCTATCATCAGGGTACAATGTATGTGGCAGAAGTTTAGCGCTGCTCTCCTGGGAAAGCCCAAGACAGCCAGATGGGCTATTTAAACTCAAGGTTTCTTCCGTTTGCTTACAGTGGTTAAAAATCCTTGGCAAACTCCTCCTTGTTGTCCTAGTAACTGCTTAGCCATCCAGCACAATATTTTTATACTGTATAATAATAACCGAATACCTTAACGTTTACTTTTTTATGGATGAATTCCCAAACCAATTGGTTAGTATATTCTCAAACATCACAGTCTTGGTAACTAAAACAATGCTGGTGCTCATCACAGGTCTAGTACCCTTTCAGCAGTAGGGTAAAAGCCATGTTTTCATCTCAACCAAAGGGATACTCAAGAGACAGCTGCAAACGGAGCTCTTTCCTTGGTACTTTCCCTAGCCCTTCTCCATTTCTCCTCGCTGAGCAATCCTTCTAACAGTGCCAGTATAGGAACAACAGCCCGTTCCCACAACCATAAGCCATGTAACTGGTCTTTAAACATCCATGAAGCAACTTACATGACAATCAGCTTTAGGAGCATACTCATTAAAGTAAGGGGGTGAGGGGCAGTGTGGAGACAGGATGTCAGAACCACTCTAGTCCTCTTCCCACCCTCTCCCCTCCTTACCCCCCAATACAGGGATGATAAATTTGTAACCAACAAAAATCTAATTACCAGAATAATCATATCAAGGAGTTGCAGGCAGAGATTTTTCTCATCATTTTCAAAAGTTGGCAGTCTCTCCCTGGGCTATTGTTCAGTGACTAATCATGCTGTAATTTTAGCAGGGTCAGGAAAAGCACTGGGTTTAATTGGCTGCACACGCACAGCGAGGAAGCGCCTTTACATTTCAGGGAGACATTCGCCCCAGGGAAAGGAACCAGAATAACTCCAGAGCTTTCAGGCACGAGGTAACCCAAGCCAGGAAGCACAAGCACAGCAACTGAAAGGCCACTAGGAAATCCCCTTTACTGTAGGCAAGAAGCAGGGCCTCGAAGACACTGTCATGTAGCGCTTGGTAGGTTGTGGGATCCATTATCTCTATTTGGCAGCTCAGCAGCCACACAGAGGAGGTGAAGAACAGCTATTGCAGGCTGTGACAAGGCTGAGGGTGCAGCCTGCTTGTGTACTAGAGGGGAGAGGGACAATAAACTCATTTCCCTCTCTGGAGGTTTTCTGCACAAACAACTGAACAGCAGCTGCGCTACCCCCAACTTCTGTCAAAAGAATCAATTTTGTCCTTAAACAGCAGTTGAAACTATCAATAAGTTTTACTTCCAAAATTAAATGAGAAAAGGGAAACAAATGTTCCGGTTTACTTTTAACTTTGATCTGTTCAATGAAAAGGAACAATTAAGTCAATTTAAAGTTGTTTCAAATTTAAAAGTTAGCCTAATGAAAACATTAAAAAGCATATATCCTTGTTTATAATATGGATATATACTATCAACATTTAACTGCAAGAGAGGCATGCTCAGCAATGTGATTCTCTTCTACTTCACTTCTAACAACTCCACCAATATTTTAATTTGAAATATTCTGCTTATTTTGATTTTTATGGTCTGTAAGGTTTCTTTAGTAGACCAGCCCTTCCCTCATCCACACACCATGTTGTTCATGAGCACAACAGAAATGACATACATGCCATGGTGACCACCAGACTCTCCTACTCTGACCTGTGGCTATTCTACTCAAGCCAGACTGTCAGCAATCTGCTGCCTTCCACGGTGGGCAGCTCTCAGCCCAAGCATGGCATAGCTGGAGCAGAACCCAGGCTCAGACCCTCTCCTTCTGCAGCCCTGCAGACAGTACTATTGCGAAATCAATGCCTCTGACCCACTCTCGTTACAGCTTCACAACTGAATTGTCTTTAGCACATTCCTTTTGCAGAATATTTTTAGATCCTTGCCTTTCAATGTGTACAGCTAAAATGCTTTCCAAGACCTTATTGTTCCATCTCTTGACAACCGCCACCCTTTCATGACCTTGACAACTCTGATTTTAATACATATTTTGCATATCGCAGAAAACAAAGCAATACCTTTAATGACAAACCTCTAAATAGTCCATTGATGGAGCCCTAGCTTTGCTCCACTAATACCAGAATTCACTGCTTACTCTTAAAATTTTCCAACAAGCACTCTCTCACGCTATCCCATGCTGCTCCCCCTTTCCTCCCTCCATCAAATGAGTTCCACATAGACATCTGCAAAACTACTTCACTGTCCTCCTTAAAATCCCTCTTTATTGATGTCTCTGCTCTGTACCTTACAAAAAACCCCACCTTTAGAGCTGTTAGATAACCAATGTGGGGTGACAACTATTATGCCCAAACAGTGTCAGCTTTATTGTTATATTAGACCTTCCTAGCTTGTGTGTTTTATTTTAGCCGCCAACTTCTACAGGGACTATATTTTCATTTGGCTGTAGAAGTCAGCACAACAGGATCCCAATACATGAGCGTGGCACGAAGACACTACTGCGATAGAAATTATAGGCAACACAGACATGATTTTTCAATAACTCTATTTCCTAGCAACCATGAATTATCAGTTCCTTAAAAGCTGGAATGTTGATCCAGGAGTCCCTCGTAGCTCCTGCTGGCAAGCATTTTGAGCTGTCTCCTACAGAGAGGTAGGGTTTTTTTCAGGGGTGATGTGTGAGGTTGACTTGGATTTTTTTTTTAGTGTGGCTATCTGCAGAAAACAAACTCAATAACCTGGTCACAGTTATACTGACTCAGGTGAGTAGTTCACCACTATTCAGCATGTAGGTGAAAGTTTGCATACTACTCATACTAACTTCTGCTTACTTGCCAGAGCACACTGGAAGTAAGCAATACCTCGGATGTCAGATGGTCGCTTCTGCCCTGAGCCACTCAACACATGGCTCAAAAGAGGACATTTTTTTTTTTTAAGAAAAGGTTTCTCTTGTGGTTGAGCAAAGAACTGGAACAATATACCCTTAAAGACACAGAACAAAAGCAAAAACTCATTCACTTGGTCTCTGAAAACACTTCTGCCCCAAGGCATTTCATGGAGCGTTTACATGATGGCACACAGTTTAAATAGAACATGACAATAATAAAGAGAGATGCAAAACGTAGAAAAAAAATTTGGTCCCATTTTGGGAATGATCACTTATTTCAACAACTCTAAAATCTGCAACACACCTGATTTCGACCATCAAATTCAGGGGTGAAAAATCCTTGCAGCAGACATCCAAAATTAGCTATTTATAGTAAATAAAGATTTTTTTTAAATATCCCTCTAAAGTGGTGAAATTCCAGACCTGGGGCACACCCAGCGACTTCCCGATCAGAAAGGGAAAACGAAATTAGGCAAACAAGGTGGAAAGATTGTCAGTACACTAAACAGGCAAGCAAGGCTACAAAATAAAATTGATAATAATAGCCCACACATACAAAGACTAACAGCTTTTAAATAGACTTCAAAGAAACAGACTTCAATCATAACTTAGCTACCTCCACAGCTGCAGTAGGTATTTTTATCTTCTTTTCCCTCCCTGAACACACTCAGGTGTCAAATTATATTTAGCACTTCCTAAATTCATAATCCTGACACATTTTCCAGGACTTGTTTTGTCACATTCACTATTTGTTAGACTATTGCTATTCGGAGACACATTTTTGCTGTACTAACACTGCAATACTTCACTATTTAAAAATTAATGAAGTCACTAAGTGAGGAATCTTCCAAACTGCTGAGAGCTGACCTGTCACTGCTCTCAGCAAAGGTAATCATCATTTCAGCTCCAACTGCAATAACATCAGAGGTAAGCGCTCAAGCAAACATTCATTTTTATCCTAGGAATGTAAAGAAATAAGAGGGGGCAAGCCCACAGCATTAACTACATCTAATTAATGGTAATATCTGTTTATACAGACCTTGCATCTGGTAGCTATAAGGAGCCTGTCCGGGTTGAGGTGTGCTAAAGCTGGCACCGTAGCTTAGAAATCCTGTCTGTCCAGGTGACTGTGACTGTGCCAATCCACCTTCTGTCTTGATGCCTGCCCACAATGCACCTAAATCAGTTAGTGACAGCAAATCTATTTGTTCATATTCGAACAGGGATGGAAAATAAAACCACTTAATTAACACCACCTTTAATGCATACCTACTATTGCATGCATGAGAGAATGAATACTGAGAGCATGCACAAACGAACAGGGAAAGGGCAGTCTAAAAGCACACATAAAACTCAGGTTCACCAGGGAGAGGTTAAATTCAAAACTGTGTTTCCAATAACTGCAAAAGAAATTTATACATGAACAGGAAGTTGCATTATTCCTTTTTTCCTTTCCTGCCAGAGGCTAACTTTTCCATATATTCAAGACATTTCACAGAGGTAGATTAGCAACTTTATATGATTTTAATGAAGCACAGCATAGCCAAGCTGTCCTACCATCCACCCATTAATGACATAACTGAGATTTGCATTGTATAATATTCCTACAAGAAAATTAATGTGGCTCCGAGTGCAACGGCTTTCTAAGGAATTAGACGTGGATAAAGAGAACTAGGAGCATTAAGTGTCATGATGATTTTCAAAGCTAATTAAACACTATAGGAGGCAGTCTTTTAACAAATAAACACCTAATAGACAGGAAGTATTCCTGAAGTAATCTCCCAAACTGGGAAAGACACAGCAGAATCATTAATCTGCACTGACAGGGAAATCCATTACACATCACATTACCCTCTCATTTCCAAATTTAGTAATAAAAGAATCCCAAGTCCAATTAAATGAACGACTTGCCTCCCAATTTCAGTGATTCTTCTCCCAATTTGTAAGGCAACAAGCAAGTAAATATCAGCAAGTGAAACACCGAGGAAGCACAAACAATTCAGCCTCTGTCTCTTACTTTTAATTATAAGGTTGTCCCAACATGAACTACCATTTAAAAATAATTATAGCCAAAGCAATGGAAAAGTAATACAATACTCTTAGGTTTCACTATGGCATTCAGTGATATCTCATTGTTCAGAAATCACCGTTATTTGAACAGAATTAACTGTGAATTAATAACATTCCTTAGAAAATTACTGTTAATCTAAGTCCATTTCCTGATTGGATTTTATTTTTTAACCAATATTCAACAACTTCTGAGGTGGGAGATGGCTGAGAAGTTAATATGTTTGAAAAACTTCAATATCTTCATAGATACAAATAGCAGCTTATTTTCATCTGCCATTTAAATAATTATTTTTCAACTGCTGTCATTAATTACCCTTAAATTTCTTCTGCCAGATTAACTCTGCTTGCTTGTTTTCCCTTGATGTCTACCTGATTCTTCCGTTTCATGTACAATTAAGCAATCCCAGTGATAAATGTGACACCTTGTTTCCAAGAGGAAACTCCTGCTATAGATGTCTTGGTATCAACAGTTTTTCTTTGTTGACTGTTTAAGGATTTCTGAAGTGTTGATTAAATATTGCCTAAAGAAAGTTTAACTAAATCAAGCATTGAATTTCTAGTCCAGCTTTAACAGCCTGGTTCAATTCTCCACCTCAGACGAAACAGGAGGAGACGATCAAAGGCAGAGGCAGGAGGATGCCACTTGAGTGAAGACAACTTGGCACTGACGTGCCCTTTTGCAAACCTCCATGTTATGAAGAGCCTTTCATCTCCTGGGACTTACTCTTCCCACCTGCTCTCATCCAGAAGGTTTTCACTCATCAAACCTTGATGCTCCCTCCTCCCAAGTCTAATACATGCAAGGAAGAGGGAAGGGACAGTGAAAAAACCTAAGGGGACTGCCAGTATCTGGAAAGAGAAGTTGGTAAGTGAAGCCCTTGCTAGATGCTGGTACTGGAGCAGGCGGGAGGAGGGAGCTTCAGGAAATTCTCCAGCCTCCTCAGGGGCTTTACAGATGAACCAGAGCCAGGAGCCCCTGGGAGGCAGCTGTCAGTGGCATTCCCCTCCACCCCCCTTCCTGCCTGCATGGCTGCAGCACAGTGGAGTTGGGGGAGTGGAAAAATAAGGAGGCTAGAGGTGCATGTGAGGCAGCACCTTCCCAAACTCTGCCCTAGGGAGAAAACTTTGAGGGAGGTTGTTACGTGAATTCTTGAGTGCTTCCCCCACCACCAAGTCCCAGAATAAAGAAACACAAAGAAGCCTCCCTCTTAAATTCATTTTTTTTTCCTTTTAGGTATGTTATAAGTCTCCTCTTTGTAGCTATTGGAAGCTCTCTACCTGGGTGAGAGAAGGCAATGCAGGAGGTACATGGCGGCTAAGCTGCAGACCCCAGAGGAGAATTTTGGCTCTAAGCAAGGCTTCAGTTCTTGCTTGTTGCAAATGAGAGTCCCAGTGCTCCCCATGTAATTTATTTTGGGAGCACGGATTCTATGTGCCTTAATTATGCAAAAAATATATATGGTGTTAGGTCCTAAAACTTTTTTATGGTTATTTGCTTTTAAGTATTACTGCTATAAAGTACATCAGTGAGGAGCACCTAAGACCCAGTCACAAGGCACTGTCTGAAAAGAACAAAATGCATTAAAATCCACTTGGCTCAGGAGCTGGGGGGTTCAGTGGCCAAAAGTAGCTCTGCAATGTAAAACCTTAAGCAAAATTATCTGAAGTCCTAAGCATGGGGGATGGACTGGAGCAAAAAAACCAAACAAAACAAAAGAGCAGGCAGGCATGTTAACCCCCGGTGAGCAGTTGCCAAGTAAAGCAACTTTCAATTATAGCTCCGATGACAGCGAGACGGCTAAAGTCAAGTAGTGAAACCAGGGCCTTGCTAAAGGCAGTGGGAGTTTTATAAGTTGACTTCAGTGAGGTCAGGATTTCACTCAGAGGAACCAAGTAAAAAACAAAAAAGTCACTGTTTGGGCTGCCCAAGCCACTGCAGCCAGCAGAGTATGAACAGGAGGTGTCCACTGGAGAAACGGGTCAAGAAGAGCATGGTGGGGAGAGGGGTCATCTGTTATCACACCACCTGATCCAGCTGGAAATAGCAGACAAGCTCTCATCAGCAACATGAGCTTGGGGGTGGAAGCCCCATCTCCATAGTCTTGAACATATATTTTAAATATCCTGAAAGTATTTTGTTTGTGTAAGTTTAAAATATGTGGAATAGAACTGAAACAAATATCTAATTCATGTTTACAACTATATTTTTGGTGGTGAGTCATCAAGGCTGCAGCCACAGGAAGAGTGCCTCCTTGGGTCATATATATATTGATGGTAGATTAATGAAACACGTTTTCTTAAAGTAAAGGGAAATAATAATTCATTCCTTGTACCTGTTGACCAGAGTGATCGGCTGTAGGATGTGCTTGAGACCCAGTGGATTACAACTTAGAGATTTCAGGATGAAAGATTCACCAGCTTTGCACTTAATTTTTAATGATTTTAAGGGGCACGGCTTGTACTGTGAGTTCTGTCCTTTTGGTATAAAACTTACATTACCTGAATGTATCTTTACAAAATATACTGCTAAAAGTATGTGGATTGTATATTTTCAGTATATTCCCCCAGAGGAATATTAGACCTATTTTCTAATAATGTGTCCTTACTGCCGAACTGCTATGTGGTCTGCCAGCAGACAGTCTGGCAGCAAAATGGTCTCACCCACAGCAGCTTGTTTTTAAATTAAATTTTTAAAAAAAAATATTTTCTACTTAGTACTATCTCCTTCATCAGGCAGACAGAGCTTTAGTTGCAATTTGCCTAAATTTTCACCTCCAGGGAGTTTTAAAACATTGAAAATGAGATTTTGGTTTTGGTGGGGCTCTTTTTGAATCAGTTCTTCACCTGCTGAAAATCTGCACAGCTTCACTGATTCACTTGGGTTCCAGTAATCTGGATCAGCTGAAATTTAGACCTTTACGTACTGACTACACTGTTGCATAGCTGGAGAGCAGAGAAAATGTGTAATGGAGGTCCCTAGATCTCACTTCCTATTTCAGGCCTTTTTTTTTTTTTTTTTTAATTTCAAAAATAAAAAACCANATCAACAATAAAAAACTAATGAATGTCTATCCTTGATCCCAAAGCAGTCATCCTCTTGAGTAGCTTCTTAGCTCTTTAATACATACACTAAGCATCACTCACTCCAATGGGGAAATTAACAGTCTTCCACAAGAAATACCCAAGATCCCAGCTGTCACACTAAACACTTACCCAAGGATCACACAATCTTGTTCTAAAAAATATTTACCTCTGAAATAAAATAACACAGATGTGATTTCTTACCATACGAAGGGATTCCATAGGGTTGGCCAGGTTGTGGGTAGGTGGCATAAGCTGTAGCTTGCTGCATCCCCGTTGTAAACTGTGTCTGCCCATACGCAGCCATTGTTTGTGAAGAGGGGGTAGGAAGAATATGTGGGTATGGTCTGCTATTTATTACAAACGACAGAAAATAGGACAGACACTGCATTAGACAAGACATGTGTGTGTTTATTTTTAGCTTTATTATATTCCTGCTACTTCATTAACACATAATCATAGGCTGTGCTAGACAACAGAAACTGTAAGGCAAAGACAAAACAACAACAAGAAATCAATAATAAAAGAATAAGTCAAGTAAGAACTTTCCAAATATTTTTCAAATACATTCTTAACATTTAAAAAAAAATATTTTTTTTTCCCTAGAAGCTGCTGTGGTTTAAATTATGACTTAACAGATGGATCCAATTATTATTTTAAATGAGGTTAAAATCTGCCTATTTCAGTTATTATTATTACTACTACTATTATTATTTTTAAAAGATATCATACTTGGAAGGGTAAATCTGTGGTGGGGAGAACTGGTGTGTTTGTCTTGGGCTGAAACCACTGCTTCCAATTGCTGCACCAAGGAGAAAAGAAAGCACACAGAAGTGTAAATACACACACCAAAGATAAATATTATTTTTCCTAATAGAATTTCAGAGTATTAACAAGATTTTAATTAAATTCAAATATCACTGATACCTTAGATAGAAAATAATATTTTATCAGGAACTATACAAGAATGCCCAACATTAAAATCTTGATTACAGTTTTCAAATTCTAAATTGCCCCTTTGTAGAGCTCCTGAGCAATAGTTTATTCTTTGCTCGCACACAGACAACATTTTCAGTGCAAACAATCTATTTCCTAATGAAAACATTTCCCTTCATATTTTCAAAGGATTATTGATACCCCAAGTGCAACATTTTATTAACTTTTAGAATTTTTAAGACCTACATTTTATGAAGGAGCTTTATGCGTGCCTCGATTGAAAACATATGGCCAGCTTCAGAGCACGTGCCTCTTTTTTTCTGGTTTGTTTTTTTTTAGATATTTCCATAATGCAGATGATGTATTACCATACTACGCTTCCTTCTCTTTCCCCCATTTTATCTGCTTTCTGAAATGCTTTCAGACCTTTACAACACTCAATATTGTGCATAAAGATATCATGACCAATGGGCAGATTTTCTTAGGGAAACACTGAAGCCTAGGAGGCTAAATAGTGAGCTTCTCCCCAGCCACTGCAAACATCAAGCTTCACGCTAGCCCATCCCAATTTCTTCCAGCATTTCTGGGTACTGCTGAGAGCATGGCAGATGTGCCAAGGGTTATTTTCAGGAGCCCTTCTCTCTCTGGTTACCGTTTGGGTGCCATTTCTTCTCTAGGCTCCAAGGTGGGTTTTAGAGCCTTTGCCAGGGAGGGGTCAGCAGCAGGTTATGAGACTACTGTAAAATCCGACAGCCAGAGAAACAACAGGCCCTATTGCTAAGTACTTGGAAATAAACAAGGCACGGATAATTACCCTTCACCAGCTACCCCTTTCCTGGTCAACTACAGGGAAAATCCATCATCTTTACACTCCAGGAGTGCTCGCGAAGCGTGGAGGGAAGCAAGGAATCTCTTTCCGTGCCTTCCACACCTGATAGTTTTCTGTGGCCCGTTGGGCTGCAGATACATCAAATGTTAAGGTCCAACTTTTAGTCAGATCACCAGAGATGTATGTAGCTGCTATGAAACACACTACCTTTCCTTATTGCAGAGATTTATAATACTCTAGAAACCTTTTTTTTTTTTTTCTAAATACTTTCATACTCAACAGCATGTGCAGAAAATGGAGGCTGTGATAACACCAGAAAATTGGGGGCTATTTGGAGCCTGACTGGTTTCAAAATGTCAAATTTTGCTACTCCGGAAATATAATCCCTCAATTTACCATTAGTTCCTTTTTTTTATCTGATTTGCCCCATAAAAACAGTGTGCTTGAAGTACCACAGTTATCCATAGATATGCAAAACTGCAAACACCTTAGGGTTTTCTCACAGTCTTTGTCTCCTGAAAGTTAGCAGCTAAGGTTTTTGCTTCCAGGAAGAAAAAAAAAAAGCTTGACAAAAAAATTAATACCTTGATAATAACAAATGACAATTAATGAGGAAGACCTACCCTCAATGACAACGCTAAGCACAGAGGCAGGTATGTTTACTCACAGAAAACAAGAGTAATTACTGTGGGCCAGAGTACTCCCTAGTGAGACTCTCACTGAAGACACTGATGGACATCAATAAGCCTGATGCTGTAATGCTCCTTAATCGGGGAAAACTCCTATTGACTTAAACTGTCTGAGTAAGATGAACAGAAATAGGCACAAGCTGCAAAGTGCACAAGACGTGAACAGCTGTGCACAGGTTTAGACCACATGGGATAAGAAAATAGTAAATTAAAAAATGCTGAGCTTAAAACCTTTTTTTATTCCTTACCTGGTCCTGAGAAATTGTCTAAAGACCCGTCTGTGGTAGTAGTAGTAGCAATCTCACTGCTGCTCATTGGTTCTGTTTTAACTATAGAAATATAAATAAAATATATTCTATATGCACCTAATATTCTTGCACACGCATGCACACACACTCACTACAGCCACAAATTCCATAAAACAAAAATCTGCCAAAAATGTTTAAATCATGGCTATCGATATTTTGCATTTTATGTATTTGTGTATGCAAACAATGCAAAGTACTGGCAGCTATGATTTACACACACATATAAAATGATCAAGACAGTTATTCCTGTCGCCAAGGAAAAAGAGCCACTGTAACAAACCAGAAGTCCCCATGCAACTCTCTGCACCTGTCCTGATTCCTCTTAATCCTGCAGACCCAACAATACGGGTCCACATTTAGATCAGGTCACACAGACATTTGCAGGCTTGAAAGATAGCAATTTGAGTAAGACAAAAAAGGAAATAAGTTTTAAATGGGTTTCTCTGAGAGCTATTCAAATTTTTTTCCACCCAAATAACTTTTCAGAGGAAAAATGAGCAATCGTGATGAAGTGAAACACTTTCCTCATGGTGGATTTCTCCTCTCAAGATGAAAACCAACTTTATACTCAGCAACCCTGAATAAATAAAGGGGACACAGTCATCACCAGATACTTCCATGACTGCTTTTACATTTTACTCCCTCTGCACCAATAGCCCAACACTTCTGTCAGAGAGTGAAAAAGAATGAGAGTAAGAGAGAGTCTCTTGGCTCATGCTGCTTCATAGTTAATTATTAATTAATGACTGTTAATAAAGCTTCAAGTAAATGCATTTCCCTGTCTGATACTCCAGCGCAATCTCAGTAACAACAGCATTCTGGTCCATGGAGCAGGGATGGAGCTGACCTGGCGTGGATGCAAACAGGGACACTACCTACTCCCTGTGAGTTACCAGACCAGCACAGCAATCTCCCAAATCCATTTTTACACACCTCGCTTTTAGAGTCACAGCACACCAAAAGCAACTGAGGGTGACATTTCAGAGAACAACAGAGCTGATCTTACAATTAACATCCCACCGCTTTCGCTCTTGTTGACACACAGAGTCACCGCTTCCCACACACCAGTGCTGGTGCATACCTGACCTTTCAGCAAAGCAGCTCCTTACCACTGCAGAAAGCGACTCCAAGAAAACCAAGGTAAAGTGCACCCTATGTGACTCGTAAAGCCTTAGTGTCATCTTGACACTAGGTGTCTGTGTGTGTGCATGTGTGTGTTGTACACATGCACGTTCAGGAACTAGAACCAGCACTAACAGAAATCCTTTTGGTGCCAGGTTTGCAAACAGTAAGGGTCCCTTTGGACAGATAACCTTTCCTTGCCAATCCAAATTCTTATTTCCACATGCCTCACTATTTATTTCCTTCACCTGAACTCATTCAAGGGATTTGTCTCAAGATTTTACTAATTGCTCACTTTTTAATTTTGCTTCTCATGCAGGATGCTTTGTCTGCACATGTTAACTTGGGAGGTCAATACTACTTCCACATGAAACTCTTTTTTGTCTGCATCAGTAAACAGTGTAGCATGGTAAGAAAAGTTCCACTAAATGAAATAGTTGACGCAGAGGATCCAGTATTTTGGCATTTTTGGGTGGGGTTATTGATTCTAGGTTTAGTCTTGTTCCAAGCAGTGAGCACTCAGCAGCAGCTGGAAAACATTAGCTGCACTCCTGCAGAGTACCTGTTTTGAAAGAAGTTAAGTTCAAGACACTCAAGGTGAATTAACATGTGGTAAGAAAGGGTAGACAAGAGGTTCACTTCAAGAGTGCACTCACAGATTCATAGGATGCTTTGGGTTGGAAGGGACCTCAAAGATCATCTAGTTCCAACCCCCCTGCCATGGGCAGGGATGCCTTGACTGGACCAGGTTGCCCAAAGCCCCATCCAACCTGGCCTTAAATACTTCCAGCGATGGGGCATCCACAACCTCTCTGGGCAATGATCTGAACTACAACTTTAATACAAATATATTTCTTAAAACACAGCACATAGCATATCCAACTTGCCTTTTATGACTAAATACTAAAAATCTAATGTGCAGATACAACAAAATATCTGTTGCATAGTGTCTATATATATTTTTAAAAAAGTAATTTTGGATAAACTACAAGATTTTTACAGCAAGTCCTACAGTTTGCTAATCTAGATACCAAGATATGTTAGCATCAACATTACCTTCTGCTTGTTCTTAGAAGTTTATCACAGCTACATTTTACAGTCAGACTAATACTGCCCTCATAGATCACTCCAGTTTTCCCCAAAATTTACATCTTCTGAACCTAATTTTCATAATGCTATTATACTTTCAGAAGTATCAATGACCTGCTTTTTCTATAGCTGACAGCTATGGGGGAGGAAAAGAATGGAAGATGAGACAGATCAACCTAACTTGGGATAAAGCATGGAAGATTTCAACACATGCTTTCTCCAAAATCTGCCCCTCCCCTTTACTGGGAAACAATTCTTCTATATTCCTTACAGAACAAAATATCACTGTTAGGATCACCACAAACTAGCAGACCAAGCCGAGCCACCTTACACAATATAGAGACCTATAGCATCATTTGTTCTAGATAAATAATTTTTAGGAAGATTTCTTTCTAAGTGGATGTAAATGCCTCGTTTGCCATTGGTTTAAAAGCCTACTTCATGTGTCTCTGCACCTCAGATCCTTGTTGAAGATACCATTCTGGGAAAAAACTCATCAAAATGGAACTTCTGTCTGTATGATTCACAAGCAATACTTCCACACAACGATGTTTATAATTGAATGCTGTTTGCTAGGCATACTACTTTGGAAGATTGAGGATAAAAGATATGAAATACAGTGCAGTGCCTTCTTCATGGAAATAAAGCTTCTAGGTGCCAACTGAGGGTGCTCACAATTTGTTCATAACAACTGTTCCTTATGTCTCCTCTCTTAGCTGTTGCATTTCCTGAATGTAAGAAAAACAGGGTAAGAAAGGCTGTTGACATTAATCCTGATCTGGATACCCATTAGAGGGGTGATAATAAATAAGCCCTATCATGCCATCTTTAGGAACAACCATACCATGGCCTTAACAGACCTTTCCTCTGTTTAATAAAGACAGATAGGAACTGAAAAGCCCTCTACTCCCCAAGCATTTGAAACAAAATGCCAGAAAATGACTGCATAATTCCTTCTATCTGAACCTAAACATATTTCAAGAGGATAAAAGCTTGCTCTACAAAGAAATAAACTAAGAACAGGCATGGTTTTCACCGCTGGAAATATTTATCGCCTGGAATCTCACCGCAAAGGAAGGTCTCTCATTTGCCCAAGGCAAAAACTGACTTGCAAAGGAGCATGTTTTTGCCCCAGAATCATGGGAAAGAGTGCCATGAAAGGATTTCCTAAGGCTACAAGTTTGCCAGTGTATCAGTGTTCCATCAGTAATCCATGTCTATCATGAGAGACATAAGGAGCTGTCCAAGGAAGTGAAGCTTTGGGTGGGCACAGATCTGATCGTGCTGAGTACTCCTGAAGCACGATCTGGATTTCAGCTCTCCATAGTTTCCACGACAATTAACATTTCTGCAACATATCCTAAGCTTTCACAGGATCACCCTGGGCAGTAAGTGGGAATATTGACACATCTACACAGGACACATTGCAAGCTTGCCAGTAACTCCCCACAACGTGTTCAGTCATGGCAGGGACCACAAAACTGACCTTTAAGGAGGTGCAGAATTTTCAGATTTGTATTAGAGAGACAGACTCTGATTTAGCAATATGCTCCTGTTTCAGTGCTGGCAAAATCACTTATGTAATAAAAGAGATTATCGACAAGAAGTTCAAGAAGAAATCTAATCTGCTGCAAAAATTCAACAGTTATTTAGCATTACCCATACAGACTTGGTTTATATGTCAAGGAGCTTAAGAAGCTATGTCAACAGAGAGATATTTTTCCTCCTTATTTTTCTTTTCTAGTTGTTTATGAAATTCTAAAAACAAGAATTAAAAAGAAGTGCATAAGAAAAACACACAAGAGAATAAGAGAAAAAATAGCAGCAGCAGATAATAAAACACATGGCAGTTCTGAGATAAAAAAAGCCCTACAATTCTGAGGTAGTATAACTGCTGCTATAACGTTGCATGATTGTCAAGGTATTTCTTCTTAAGACACTCAGAGATTGCAAGTGCAACTTGCTCTGTTTTGAGCAGTATTTTAAAAGGTGGTTAATAATGACTACATGGCAGTTTCTGAACTCCACTGAGAGAACTTCAGACCAGAGCCCACATGTTTATGTGGTTCATTGGCCAAGTAACAACTTTCTGAGTTCACAGCTTGCCATGCAGTCACTGGTGTGCCTAGCTGTAAAGAGTGCTATGAAGAATAAGATGCTGGGTTTTTTTTAAATGGATTTATAGAACTAAAATTCGGCCAATCCTAACACAAAAGATTTTTGAACACACCATATTCAGGCATGCAAAAAGTAAGGATCTAAATAACTTTTAAAAATTCCTTTGGTTATCTAAAATATGTATAAGGCTTGCCATACTGCAATGGTCTTTGTTAACAGCTATGTCATATACATTAAACCAAAATAGAAACATTATAAACATAGGTGAGTAATTAAATCAGTTTCTATTTTTTTCAGTTTTAAGACTGAATTAATACTTCAGTGTTATAGACTTTTTATTATACAAATAAGTGGGCAAAATGAAATCATTCCTGGATGACAGATCTTGATGTTCTGAGTCTCAACAAAGTAAGCAAGGCTGTTAGTCTCTTTATAGAAATATGTACAAACAAAATCTCTAGCTCTATTTTGCTTTGTCTCAGTCTGATATCTTCAAATCATGTTAGGAACAAAGCATCAGACAGATATTTTAGTCAATTATTTCATATAACCATTGTTATTCATCCACTATTTTGCTTGATACCCTCCTCCTTCAGTACCCACTAGAAGCCCAGAGCTCACCTGAGAGCTCAAAGATAACTGTCAGTAACAATGGGACAAAAATTCTACCTGGAATCTCTAAGCTGATGATATTTTCCATTAATCTATTCAAACTCTCAACTTTTTGCACTGAAAAGTTTTGCAATTATAAACAACTTACTAAAGGTTACAGGTTACTTATAAACAAGTTACGCAATCATACTAATTCCTATCCAGGCCTTGATTCTCTCCTTTTTATTACAGGCTATCAAATCATCAGCTCCTGACCACAAAGCTTGATAAACTTGCTCCTAATTCTCAAAGCTTTCTGAATCTTTCTGAATCTCATTTGTCTGGAAATTACCAGAAGGTAATTACTACAAGGTAATTTCCAGCCTAAATTTATATTCGGTTTTCAAAGAAAGTCCCTGCTCAAAGCAGCACATTCTAGTTCAAGCCCAGACTCTTTCCTGCTCTCCCCTCCTCTGTCACGAGAAGACTTCAAAACTTGTCAAGTATTCATCTGTCTGTGGCTAACACCTAGCTTTCACTGCATGCATGGCTCCCCCACAACCTTTATTTTCCTCTTACGTTACATTACGACATTGCATTACAACAGAGAGATCCATAATGTCATTGTAACATGCTCATCTAGCAGTAAAAAACTTAAATTTACAAAGAAATGGTGTCACCACTACAGTGCAAAATCAGAAAGAAAATTCAAAACCATCTGAGTGGAGACAAGTTTTGATAGCATTTGTAGCTGCTAATCAAGATTTGGCCCGGATCAGTCAGGGGTTAAAATAGTCTCATTCCCTGCAGTTAGGAATGAGAACATCTGAGTCAAACTAATGTTCTTATCCCTTGTCAATTTATACTGAAGGATTATATCTCTCCTCTCCAAATGGAGGCAGGGTATATCCAGAAACAATCCTTTTAGAGGTATTACAGCCTATTTCTTTTTTTCCTTGTCTTATCCTCAGTTGGGAATCTGACCATGACAACTCCCCTACACTGTGTAACAGTTCAGATGGCGTCCATGTAAAATCTCCCTCCTCTTTAACAAAAGCCAGACAGAAGAACCATGCAGCGTCACAGTCCCAGCCATGGATGGCAGAGAAGTTTGTCTTCAGCTACCTTCTGGGAAAACAGAGGCCATCAAGTAGAGAGCATCATGGAGAATTCAGGCTCACTCTGCCAGTTAGGTGTTCAAGACACAAGACTAAGACCTGAAGACAAAAGCATTACATGAATGACAAAATGGGAGGGATCTTTCCTAAGTGGGAAATAATATCCTCTACTTTTGGCCAAGGTCTGAACTCCAGGACTGCCAGACTCAATGACAAGCTCATCTGGACAAAGAGGGACAGCACCAACTTCCTTCCATCCAGCAGTAGCAGAAAACTCCCCAGCATGTCTCATCAAACCAGGTGGCACAGGTACTTTACTCACTGACAAGATGATCCAACTAACACTGAAGTGTAGTCAAGTTTCAAGCTTTTCCATGTACCTATGATAAGCAAAACCCCTCAGAAGACTACAGGATGCTAATGGAAGTGCTAAAGCATCTGAAGGCTCACAAGCTTCTGAAGTTCACAGAATTGTAGGTGTTGGAAGGGACCTCCAGAGATCATCGAGTCCAACCCCAAATTGCTAAGTCTCTTCAAATATCACCCTATTGTTTAATGAAGTATGATCTTAAAACTAGTTTTAGATATCCTACTTCCGTTCCCTGGAGTTTCTCCTGGTGCATGTTGACTGCAGGGGCTGGATTTCCTTCTTGCCTGTATTACTGGCCAGGCGTATGATATTTCTCTCTTATCCGGTGATTGCACATGCAGATCTAGCAGGGCAGCCTGGTCCCACTGGAGAAACGTCACACCTAGTGTGATGTGTTCAGTTACAATTTTGCATGAGGTAGTGAGTATCTTCACAGGTTCTTGATATCCTGCAGCCTGTGAAAAGCTACTGTGCCAGAGTGACTCTGGGGCCCTCAGGCACGCTCAGAGGGTGCTCTCACACCACCACGCTCCACCCACAGTCTGGAAAGATACATGCTGCAAAGATACTTATGAGAAGTGTGCAAAAATAGATATTAAAACAACAGTGCTCCCAAGATGTTCCATTCTTTTTTAAATTTATTTTTTATTTTTAAGGTCCTTCGTCATTAGCAGTATTGTTATTGACTTTCCACTTAAACGAGGTCCTCCCTTTAAGGAAAATATTATGGGGCAAAATGAACTTGCAGAGTTCTCACAAACAGATACAGATACATACAGAAAAGACAATAAATACTTAAATATTTATTAGCCAGTTTCCTCCTCAAGACCTTGCAACAGGAGCTGCGAGACTAAGCCAACAAAGGAGTAGATAAGTTATTTCACTGGCCAAAAAACTATGAAAGAGGAATAATAGAGCATTATGCAACATGTGCTCAGAACAGATGGAAGGACTCTTAGGGAAGCAGAGAATAAAAGCACAGATAGGACAAAGAGTCTGGAAGGAAGCCAATGTCGTACAGCAAGAAGAAAAAGGTGAGGAGCAGGATAGAAAAGATAGTCCAAGTCATCCCCCTGCCTTCACATGAACGGGCAGAATTATGTGTATCTGGTTTTTATATTTTGGCAGTAGCGGCAGGTTGAAGACCAGATCACTGGCCCCTACAGACCCCCAGCTTGGTTTTGCCAGTCGGGCCTGGGACCACTGCAGTCTTTGCCTCTGGCCACACAACTGTCTTCCTGTGCTCTTCCGGGGCAGCATAGAGGAGTTAGCGTCAATAGTTCTTTATACTAACACCCTACTGAAATGCAAAATTGGATTCACCTTTGCTGGGCAATTTTTTTGGGCTGTCTAAATATGGAGGTGTTCCTGCATCAATTAAGTTTCATACTGTCAACCTCTTAATCACAAAGAGAATTCTAGAAACTTCAGCATACGTAATTGGCAGAAACAGAAGAAATGAGCAATTAAAAGGTACCAGAACCCAAACATCTCCCAAAGGAGGATAATTTTCTCAGATTGCTATCATCTACCACAACTTTGCACCCCAAAGTGCACAAAATTCTGAATAACTTACACAACATTAAAACTATTCACTGCCAGTGTGTAGGTTTGATTGCAATACTGAAAGACTGTTTTGAGTGCTACAAAGTATTGTTAGAATTACAATGACTACTCAACATATCATTTACTTGCAGAAATCTACATCATGAGCCGTAACAGTGTTCATGCCTTCTTGATGGATTTCAACAACTTCCTCCCTCATTACTTCAGAAAATACCGAAAACAATTTTTCTCCATTCTACAGTACTAGAGCTTGACAGCAAACACGCTATACAGCGCTGCCTTTTGAAACCCCGAAGATGGATTTATGTTCACCAGACTTAAAACAACCTTCCTAATGGCCACCCATCAGACAGTCGTGTAGTGGGGAGCTTTGAATGCCTTTGTGTGGGATCTCATTCTCAAGTTGCAGCAGGTACTTAAAGAACCCTTTTTTTTTTCAAAGGAATTTTGATGTCCAACTCCCTTTGAAGCCTTCCTTCCTATGCATCTTTGAAAATCTGATCTTCAATTTGTTACCCATTTTCCCTTCCCACTTGATATGAAAATGCCTTCTCTTCTTCCTACTGAGCACTCAAAAATGAGGGCAGAAGCAGTTCCATACTCCTTGTATGAATGAAGCGCAGTTGCTTGGAAAACTATGTCTCCTTCCCCCAATTTTTATCTGGTTTCTTCCATTCCAGTTACATAAAACATCATCACGATGGGCCACAGGCTTCTGTTTCTCACTCTACGCTATCATTCAGAACTGATTTACATTCTTTAGATAAAAGTAAAGCTCACTGTCAGCAGAAGCTGGACGCAGTTGTTCGCTATGGAAAGCAGCTTTGCTACTCCTTTCAAATTTATTGATTACTCACAGCCTTTCCCCTCTAAAGTGTATCTACCAAAGTGGGCACTGTTGTTGGAAAGCCACTAGCTGTCTGATAAAGCTTAACAAATGGCAATTTTATTAGCTTCTGTTGTTATTGTTTCTTTAACTCCTTCAGTATCAAGCCACCACAGCAATTTGCTGACAAAGGAAGATTAGAGATAAGGCACAACTATGAACATTTTGAACCCTACTTCAATTCTCTCTCTCTCTTTTTTCTTTTTCTTTTTTTTAACAGATTTTACCAGGCAAGTCATATGGGGTCAAATTTTAATGGTTTCCAGTGTCTCCTGTTCCCTACAACAGAGGTTATTTTGTGGACAAACACTTAAAGAGATCATGGAAAACTCAAATACTGAAGTATTTATAACATCAACACCAACTTGGCATGCCAGGACTGATTTTTCTGAGTGTCTTTATCCAGACATTTCAGCACTACTCCTCTGCCTTTCATCCTGGGAAATTTCTGACTGCTCAGGGTCTATAATTTCCTTGTTACTTCCCCATCACTGGCTTGAAGACCATGCTGCCAGGCATGAAGAGAAAGGAAAAGAACAAACAGCAGTGAAGTAATTACTTCTTATTAGCTGTGATTTTTTCTCAATCAATATGTTAAGGAAATTCTACTTTTCCCCCTCACCACAGATATATCCAGAGTTATGAAGACTGTCTCATGATCTGCAAAAAACTTAAAAGAATAGCCTAAGTTCTACAGAAATCAATATGCTTTAAGAGAATCCTGTAGAGGAGTTGCTATCCGAGACAAGAAGTAGTAAATCTGACTCGTTTAAAAATTTTTAGATAGGAGGAAATAAATAGCAGTCACCCAAACTCCACCATTCCTGCCCCCAGATTTCTTCAGCTGCAGTCCTTAGCCAGCACTACCTGCATGCAGCAAGTTTGCTCTACCAAAGTGAAATTAAGCACACAAAGAGTTATTATATCAAAGCTGCATGCAGAGATTAAACTCAGACTCAACCACACAACTAAATCCCCATTCAACACTTTGAAAACTTACCACTAAGTGTGAAGCTAAAAATGTTAGCTAGTAACAGCGAGCTATCTTCCAACCACATCCTCTTGTAGAACAACATCAATAAGAGACAAGTCTGAAAATGTGCCTTGGAGGAACTAATGAACATATTTGTTTGAAACAGGGCCATTTCACTTTGGGACAGGAGTAGGGGTTTTTCCTACTTTTTTCTTTTTTTTTTTTTCCGTTCATTTTTGCCTCCTCATCCAGCGAGTATATCCTGCACTTCGGGGTATGGAAACTTGCCCGAATCACACCCACAGTCAAATCAAATTTAACATATCTTTACAAGATATTTATGACATGCAAATACCTGGAGGGCCTGTTTCTCGTTCACATGAAGGTCCCTTACACCAGAAAACGAGGGGTCTTTCATGTTAGTGAGAATAAGTCTATTGTAGATTAGAAGTTGGTTTCACATGTTATATTTAACATGTGAAGGTTTGGCAATTCACATCTCCACTCCACATGCAACAAGCAAGCAAACCACAATGCAGCATTTTAAGAAAGGTGCTTGGCAAGCCCTTATGACTGCATCCTAATGATCTGCCACTTGTGTCTCAGCAGGATTCTGCTTAAAGAATCTCAGAAAAAATAATTTTACTTCATCTTTGTTAAAATTATAAAAAAAGAAACCCTTGCTTCATTCACTCCATTTTTTTTCGTAAGCATGTTTAGCAGCTCAAGGAACCCAAACCAAGTATTGTCTCAAGAAAAAAAAACCCAGATTAACAGCAATAATTCCACCTTTAGATAATCAGGCATCCGCCTCACAAATTTTGTCTCATAGCACACATCTAATTCAGACATAAATTGTCTGGTTATGATTCTTTCAAAAGAATCTTTCCTTGTTTGTCACCGAAGAGCAATCAGAGACAGGAATTTTCAATTTAGGAAGTTTAGACCAGAATCGCCAAGCACAAGCTATTTTCTCAGGACGCTTTTTGGACAACATCTGAAAACGCATGCTGAGTGCCCACGCCTGCTGCGCCCACGGCAGCCACCCAAACCTGCGGGGGTCTGTGTGCTAGGGCTTAGCAACCAGTCTGCAGTGCTGAGGAGAGTCATGTCACCTGAGGGAAAATTGCAGAGAAAAGAAAAAACCGTTTGGCTTCATCTCAGAACGTAAACGTGTTTTGCAAGTTACGGCTTTCTGGGTAGAATTCACCCAAAATGAAGAAGCCTGACCTTTACCACTCTAATGTTACATCAGTAAGTTATCATGGTTTAAATGACTTTCTTTGGTAAACTCTGATACCTACCAAGAAATTGGGACATTATTTCCAAAATTATTTGCTACCTGAGGTGAGTCCATGAAGAGCTGCAACATACAGCTCATTTCCTGACAAAGCAACATGAAGCCCCCTGTTTTCCAGAGTGTAGGCCTACACCCAACAACTAGTTAGAACAAAAAGCCATGACAGATGGTGAGTGTCTTTCGGTGTTTCAAGGAACATCCCCTGGTTTTGTGAGGCTAAAAAACCTTGGAGTTACATAGAAGTTACAAAAGCTGGTGAACTTTACAGCAAAGGCTTTTGCAAGCAAGAGGAATTTAAATTTGAAATGGTCAGTTTTAGCCTGTACCAAGACGGGCACGTACCTGATAATATGACATAAAAATATAATAATATACCTGGGTATTAAAAAGGAAGAAGACTCATCTGTGGACATGAAGTATTTTTTCTGCTTAAACCACATTAACACATTAAGCACTTTAAAATGCTACTTTTGTTTTTCTTTTTCAACTGGCTTAAAAACTTGATTGCACCAATACTTTTACAGCAATAGCAAAAAGTAAATTATACACAACTCTGGCACAATCGCCTGTTAATCTGATAACCCATAAACCTTCCCTGCTACAGAGGGCTCCAATTAGAATGAATAACAGAAATGTTTGGGGAATTGGGGGAGGGGGGAGGGGTTGGACATTTGTTTGACTGACATGTGCCTTTCCTGGAAGAATGCAATGCATGCCCATAATCCTAAACAATCTGACAGCACTAATATGACCCAGTTCTTGGGGGAAAGAAAGGCATACCTTTGCTACAACAGTTGTTTAACTATACATCTATACTGAAAAGTAGTATTTGAAGCTGTGTGACTCTCTCTTCTAGCAATGCATTAAAATCTTTGTTCACATAGCTAGCCAAACATCATGTATGATCTTTCCTACTATCGTCATGTAAATGTTACAGGAAAGAGTATTTTTCACTGCTTATTATAGAAATCATTCTGTGTTTCATTATATGTATTACTCTACATATATATAATAATAATACATATATATAAAATAACGTATTGTATTACCGGCAAAGCTGTTAGGTTGTTCTGCTGTTAGCATTCTACTGAGAACAAACATAACTTATCAACTGCCTGACTGCTTCTTGAAAAATAGCTATCAGTTTACCCCATTGAATTACTACACCTGTTTGAATTTTGGCCACTGCGTCGGAGCAGCAAGCTAGCCCGAGGAAATTTCAACACTCAGCTTTATTAGCCTACTCGACACAACTTTCAAAGCCTTAGGAGCTTGCAAAAAGTGACAACATAAAGAAATACCAAAATAATGAAAAAGAGTGAAAGGTTATATTTTGTAGTGCAACAACTGTAAACACCTCCTTTTTTTCTCATCACTAAACTACCCTTTTGGGGGGTTTTTTTGGGTTTTTTTTTTCCCTAAGCTCTGCACATACTACCTGCTCAGTCCATTCAAACTCCACAAAAGGAACATAAAGCTGGAATGAAAGCTATTGCTGAAACTTGATAGTAGTAGCTAATGATAAACACTGAATATCAGCTCTCTATACCATGTAACATAAACACCTAAAATAGTAAAATGCTTTTTCTATGCGGCTTACTGACTGCTAGAACACCAACGCAATGAGGAGATAAAGCAAACAATGAAACACTAAAAAAAAATAATAATTAAATGTGGCTCACCTTCTGTGCCATTGGGTGTCATGGAATTATTATTTATATGGGAGTTATCAAGTTTTGGACCACTGGGGGATTCACTACTACCACTTAGTCGGCTATGTGGGCTGGCTAGATCCTGCATTTCCATAGACCTGGAAACAAGATGCAACTTGTTTTAGTGACATGTTGAACATGGATTACAGAAAAATTACGGATACAGGACACAACCTGTTATTAATCAACATCCTGAAAACACTTAGTAGTAAATGAGCAGCTTCTCCCAATTTGATATTTTCTGGTGCTAAACTCATTTTGTAGCACCACTCTCCCCACATGACTGACCAGCTACTGTAATTATTTTTGTAGTTTTTAACAGAACAAAATTTAGATAGGAAGTACTGGACTTTAAACATTCATGTCACCTTGTATTTTTAAGAGAAGTACAAAGACAGAATCACCAGTATACAAAGACATATATTTTCTTAATGAGAAATTAACACTCTGCTTTTTCAAGATTTACCACTCAGTGGGCAATATAATGGGCCTCCAAACCAAATAAAACACTTGAAGCAATTGTGGAAACCTATCATCTACTGACAGGGAATGAGATATTCCTGATGTATGTGTTTACTCTGGCAAACTACTTAATTGTTCCTCTGTTTCCGCTGAAACAAATGCAGCATTAAAACATTATTATGTCTGCTGACTTGTTTGCTTTGTGGATTACATAAAGCGTGCCCAATTGAAAAGGGATATGACCAACATACAGTGAATCCATATAGGCGTTAGTATGCCTTAGCACTCGGCTGTAACTCAGCAGCTGTCGCTTAGTCAAAATACAAAGAGAGCAATTCCGATTCAAAGCAAAAATTAAACGTTTTTACAGCACACAAGCAGCTGAATATTTCCGATTTGTCTTTTCAATAGCCTTATGTAAAAAGGCCAACAGCCATCGCCACCAGGACATATCGCTTGGTTGATGCTGGGGAAGCTTATGTTTGAAGTGCCCCATCCTTCCGTTTCTTTCTACCTAAAACTTTTGATAATGTTATTTGATGTACTCAGTCTAAGTAATTGCTCCCTGTAGAAATGTCACAGGTTACTGCACCTCCAAGACATCTGAACCAGTAATTTTTCAGTTTAAAAAAAAAATGCTTAGGCTCTTTTAAAGACTAATAAAATTATACATAAAATCCCTCCAACACTAATGTTATAAATATCCTTAAGCCTAAGTATAATTTCAGCTGTGAAGTTTTCACATTCTAAATGAGATTTTATCACAAAATCCTTCATTTTATATTTCATTACCTAAACATATCTACACATAAAAAGGATCGTATCTCAGAGTTTGAAAAGCCCCCCCCCAATCTAATTTTAAGTCAAACAATTTAGTGAAAAAGTGTACGTGCTTGTGGTTTGCAGACTTGGTTGCGAGCACGTAAAAGCGACACTCCAGCACTTACTCATCTGCTTAATGTGGAAAACAAGAATAAATATTTACTTATCACCTGAAGTTAAAAAAAAAAAAAAAAGAATAAAAGACTTGCAGAAAAATAGCAACTTTCAAAGCGATCCTTACCTGCAGCTTGAGGAAACAGCAACATCTGAACTGGTTTGGGACTCCTGCACCTGCAAACCAGGAAACAAACAGAAGCCTCTGTTACTCCGCTTTACTACGAGGCCTTAATTTAAAGAAAGGATATCACCACAGATGACAATTCTGTCCTTTAAACCCAAAAGGAGAGGAGGAGGGTGCAGTGCCCGTGAAAGGCATATTGTCTTTAAATTGAAGGCTCAACTGTTGTTTCCTCGGCAGGTCTCTCTCCCTCCTCCCTGCGCCGGGGGATGGCGGCCAAGTGACGGGATAGTGATTCATCAGGGGTTCGTGACAGCTGCAGAGGGGCTCACTCCTCCCACGGCATGGCACCCCCGCAAAGGTAACCCTGCTGCGCCACGCTACCAAGGGCAGCAGGAGCCATAGGAGCTGCGTGAGCTGCTCCAGCCCCAAGCCCCCCAGCATCCTCCAGCCCTCTCGCCTCTCGTTATCACTGGCCAGGTTATCTCTCCCTCCCATCCCCTTAACTCGTGACAGCTTCTTGCCCTCATCACGTTGGCTTGCTTCTTTGCCATCCTTCCTCTGCGACTGGGCAGCGGGGAACCCGCAAATCCGCTCACCCAAAGGCAAGGAGCAAAGCGAGACGGAGAGGCTGACACTATTTTTTTAGGGGGGACAACATGGGGCAGATCTACCTAGCATACAGATCTTCAATATATGAGCAACTGTATTAAACAACCATCTCCAAAATGAGCCCACCTCCAGACAGGGCGAATTAAAGTAAAAATCCCACACGTTATTGCACAAGGTCTTACCCATAAAAATTCCGGTCACTAATGAGATTTCTGATAAAATGACCAAAAAACCCCCATTTCTGGCTAAATAAATAGGAGGAAGCTGTAGCATTTACCTCTGAGGTCACTCATCATGAGATAGAATCTGGCTCCACTGGGAAGCCCAGCAATAATTTTACAGTTTAATAAAACAACTTTTTCTAACTCAGGTGAGTAAAAGATTTTCATACCCTAGTAGAAAACCACCGTTGCTTTGCTAGCAGACTTCTCTGTAGCCAGTAACGATTGTCAGCAGGTGATAAAATTCAGGTGAAGACACACTGCTACACACTGTTGGTTTAAAAGCACACAAAAGCTTCTCCGGGCAAGGTATATATCCTCTTAATGTCTGCATTGAGGATCCTGCGTGTGCGTTTCCATTCAACCTGAACCGACATCTCTTAAATGATCACAAAGGCAAGAGAGATGAGGCATTTTAAGTGCCATAAAAATCATCCAAGCAAATCTTACTTATGTGTCTGTAAGGCTTGAGTTTGGATTTGATGTTTTGTTGGGTTTTTTTTTTTTTGTTATTTTTAATCACAGACAGAATTACTACTAGCAAGAGTAAACAACTGCTAGGGGCAGCCAGGCAACGCAGAACATTACAAACAATGTCAAAAAGCATGAAATAACACACGTTGAAAAACGTCAGTCTTTTTATAACTTGGTACTTAAAGTAGTGCATAATGTGCTTATCAATGCATTGTTACATGCCAAATCAAACTAGATGAGCAGATACATTCAAAACTGTGCATTTTGTCCTAATATTTTCTCTTTTTTCAGTTCTTTACCCAAGAACTGCAGCAGAGTGCCTTAGGATATGTTTCTGCTGTTACTTCTAAACACCTGGAAAAAATTATAGGTGAGAACTAAGTTTGCTTACAGAGCTATCTTCACTCCCTCTTGCACGGGATCCTTTAAAACATATAATTTATAATAGAAAAAACTTCCTTTTTCCAAATAGATGCTTTAATTAACTGATATTTTCCAAAGTGCCCTGCGATATTAGTCATATTTCACTGAACTCTAAAATAATTAATCCTCCCTTTTTTATTACCCCAAATTAAAAAAAAGTTACAACTTTTGTACACTTACAAATATATATGTCCACATGTGTGTGTGTGTAGTGAGAGCGAATTAATCTAAGGATTCATGGGAGAGGGGAAAAAAAAATCCAGTTCATTCATAGTGAATTAAATATATACCTTATATGTCCTTTAACGCTCTATGATTTGTGAAAGTTCATATCCACAATCTTCATTTTCATTAGACATACTTTAGATATATTCCTTTGTGTCTCAAAGATTATTTAAACCATGTGTTGCACGTTACCATATTTAAAAATGACTCTTTAATCAAAATAACTTTAAAACAACTAATCCTCACTTAGGCTGGTCAGCTGAATCCACAGAGTGGTCCAGGAAAAATAAATCTACTCTCAAGAATGCGAATGCAGACAACAATTAGACACAGATGTGAGTGAAATTAGTTACAGTTTACAAAATGCTACACTTCACATGCTTTCAGTTTTTTATGTGTAGTACAAAATTACAACGTAGTAAGGAACCACACTTATGACGACCAGTTCATAGAATAAAATCATTTCTGGGTGGCGTGTGCTTCCTCTCATACATTCTCCCGTTTTGCCAACAGATCTCTGGATAACTGAAGTTCTGCAATGTAACTCTCATATTAAACAAAAAGCCAAAAAAAGGGAAAAAAAAAAAAAAGAAGCAGCAACAGTATTACCCGGCCAGCCAAAGGGGCACATTAAAAAAAAAAAATCAGAAAGAGAAAAAAGGAGCTGTCACTCACCTTTTATACTCTGCACTCTGCTTAAACTAAAAATGCCTTATATGTTAAATGACATACACATTCTCCTTAATGCCTCAAAAATATTACTGTGTATAATTTGATGGCTGCAAGTAACTTTGACATCTTTCTCTTTAATAGGGATTGCAGATCTAGGAGCTACATAGTACACGTCGAGCAAAAAGGGACAACGATAGCAAAGCTACTTAAAATTCATCCATTTAAGAATCTTAAATCAGTACCATCAAATTCTGATTAGTTAATGAGGTCTTTTAAGTTTGCCTTTTTTCTAATTAAATTTATAATTCTTCACAGATGTAGGTTTTGTTGATGTTCAATTTGTCTCTCTCATTTTGTTAAACCTCACATAGTACTCCACCAATCCATTGAATAGCCACATTAAATCTGTTAATACCATGCTCTTCAACCCCAGAAATTATTTCCAGAAGGCAAACTTGCTTTGAGAGATCATCAAACAAGACTTAAGGTACACATTTTATCACATTTTCCCTACCACAGAGCTCAGGATGCGGAGGAAAATTCATGACTTTTGCACTGTTTATTATACTTTGCTAAATTACAAATCAAAAGCATCTGACAGAAGATCATGTATGAAGCCAAAAAGTTAATAATGTTCTGTGAAAAGTAAACTGTAAATGGGAAGGGATTCTAAATTTCAGCAGCACGGTGCAAATAAAATGTAGGTACTTGTCTAAATTACAGGTTTTCCACAGTATTTTTGCTTGCTAGGAGCAATTTTTTTAAAAAATGGCTATAATTTAAAACATTTTTCCAGCTGAAAAGAAATTTTCTAAGGGAAAACAAGAAGTTAACCAGGGAAACTATAACCAACACATTTGCTTTTTCTTGAAACACAGTACTACTCTAAAGAAGCAAATTTCAAAGACAATGGCAGTTTTCAGAGTGTGTCTCCTTGGGAGAGGTGAGGGGGGGTGTGGAATAATAATAATAATAAAAAAAATCTGTCATTTTTAGCAGCAGGAATGGAGGGAGGGAAGATGGTAGAGGACTTTCCCCCCAGCAGTAGTCTTAGACTCTTTAAAAGCACTATGCAACCGGTACCTACAGACCTAAGGGCTCCAACAGCCAAAATGTTACAAAACTAAAATGCAAATTGGCTACAAAAAGGCACCTTGCTGGCAGGACGTGAAACTTTCACTCCCCCAATAATCTGTGCGGCTGGGCTCTAAGTGAGGATACTCACATCAAAGGCAAATTGCGCTTATTAACCCAGAAGCAGGCAATTACGGTTATTTCATTTTTAATTACTAGTTTAAACTCTTCTAGGAGTGCTATCCCGCGTGCTCATTTCGTACCTCTATGAATGAAACGGTCTGAAAACCCTACCGCTCTCTTCCCTTCAAGAAAGAAGTACTACAACGTGACAATGCCCCTATTATTATGACCAGCCATTTAAGAATGTCTTTCTGCTTTCACAAGATTCTTTATTTTTGGTTGGTTTGGGTTTTTTTTTTGTTGTTTGTTTTGGCTCCTGAGAAATGTTTCATCCCTATTGCAACTCAAACAAAATGATTACTCATTCTT